>JANPWX010000336.1:890588-952811 GCA_024734555.1 Trochalopteron elliotii
GGGAAGGGGAAGGGGAAGGGGAAGGGGAAGGGGAGCTTTAATATTTCAATTGCCATTGCATTTGAGAATTTTAGGCTTTGGCTAGAGCAAGGATCTAACAGAGATTCCTGCTATTAACTGCTTTTGCATTTACAGTTCTAAGGCTCTTAAAACAATTTTTATGAGCAATACTCTAAAACAACTCCAGATTTTCTGATTTTCTTAGCCTTGTAAAAAATAACCCAAAATACTGGGGTAGAAAAGCACTCAAAAAACCATAGATATTTTGTAAAAGCTAACCCCTACATTGTTTCAGGTCAGCTATGCTGCCATTTTGTACCCAGAATTGAGGCCACCCAGAGCACCTCTGATGTTACTGTGCATGTGACACCACAACCTGGACAGACACAGCACAGCCCACCCAGGACATGCCCACAGAATTATTTCCACCTCTCTCCCCAAGGTGTTCCAGCCTGCCCTCTGCTCTCAGCACATACATTTGCAGGTGTGTGCTGGTACCTGTGTGCTGCAAACCACCCACTAGTTTTATCAGGTCTTTGCTGCAGCAGTAGTGATTCTACTATCACTTGCTTTAAGAGAACAGCTGGGCTTGCTTCTTTGGTGTGTGCATTTCCAAGCAAGTCAGCCAAGATCAGCCAGTGAATGCAGCAATGAAAGGCCCCTCTTAGAGAGCTTTTCCCTGGGCATCCAACAAAGGGGGAAACGAAGAGCTGAGCCTGGACGAGGCCCAAGAGCTCTTCATATGAATAACTGCAAATGGGAAAAAGATGCCCCAAGAGACAGAGTTGGAGGCAAGTTGTGACAATGGTTAATAACTCCCAAGGCCAGCAGGGCTGAAGATTATTTAACAGCCCAGCATGCCAGTGGCATTGGATGGACACCATCACCCTCTGAAATCCTGAAGGATTTCATTCAGTCTGCTTCTAAATGACACCTGCAGATGAAGACAGAGCTTTTTGTTTTTCCAGCATGGAACAAATTGCACTTTTCAGCAACACCTGGCCAAGGTTTCTGCTTCCGTCTCGTCCTCCTCGTACCTCCTTAGTCAAAGTGAATCCAGCCATCATTTTAACTTTCAATCCACAATGGAAAGGTCAGATCCCGTGGACAGAAGCCAAAGCCTTTGTTTGCAGCCCCAAATAGGATTGCATTAGTTAAGCCTTAGCTGCCGTTCTCAATTTTCTTCATTCACAGTACACACTGGCAGCCAATTTGGTTGAAAGAAATTTGGCAACTGCTCTTGGACCTTCATCCTCCACTGTTGCTTTCTCCCCCAGTTAAACCAACTATTTTCCTTTGCTATTAATGACAGATACTAAAGCATCTCACTGGTGCCTAAGCAGAGCAAACAAATGTGTGCCTGTTCAGGAATGACTTGGCCCAAACCATGAGGATCTGACAGCAATTAATGCCTATGTACAGAGACTTTTTTCTTTCTATCAAAGCATTTTCATACATATCACAGAGCACATCACCATCCAACATGCAAAAAGTGACAGTGTGCACAGGATGATGTATCTATTAAACTAAACAAAACAGGAATTCAGACCCCTGAGGTCTGCAGAGGGATGACAACAGGATGCATAACGACTGGGATGGTGAAAGCCTAACTGCAGGCATGGTGGATTTTCTCTGCTGAGGAACTTGATATAGTAGCTGTAGATTTTATGCTATAGTTTCAAATATGTAGCACTCTAAGTACTTTTTAGGAAGGACTGACAGTATGAAGACCTCAAAAGTAGCCTTCAAATACTGCTTTTTATGTAATGGACTATTCCTAATATGGATCAGGATAGGTCTCAACCCTGACATTACCAGATGCAAGGACCTGCCAGAGGAAGGAGGCAGTGGATGTGTCATCTCCTGGCCTGCACCACCAGCATGCACTTATCTGTGGTATTTGTTTCTAACCAGTAAAACAGAACCTGTATACCTGGGCACACACATTTAACTCACAGGTGGCAACGCCATGGAAATCTGCAGTGTGTGAGATGCTTGCACAAAAACTCTTTGGCATGCTGGAGTCCTCCAGTGGTTCTTTCCCAAAATGAGTGGCCATGAAAGGTGAGTATCACTGAATGCAAGCAGGACTTTAATTTACTACGTTCCATTCAAAAGCTGCCTCCAGTCAGGTTAATCAAACTCTGCCAGCATAATTTCATACATTCCCCATGTTTTATTTACTCCTCTGATACGTTAGGAGGAAAAGATACTGGTTTATCCATAGGTCCTGGCTGCCAATAAATATCAGGACTGGAAGTTGTGTTGTTTGCTCAGGGCACTAATGAGAGGTTTGTAACAAACCCATGCAACACCGCATGAAACATTTATTGACTTTGCAAAACAACTGGTTTTCTAACTCACTATCATTAACTGATCCCATGAAAGTCAGGCTTAAAAGAAAGAGAAAGTCCGATCCCATCAGCATAGCAGGGTTTCCCACTGGCAGCTCACTAAGAGACTGCCAGGCAGATTACTCCCAGGCTTAACCCCTGCAGCTCAGAAATCCCTTTGTACTCTGAACTGAAGGGGAAGCTGAAACATGCTGCTATGTGCTGTCCTTTCCCAAAGCTCACCAGCACCAGCTCCCCCATCTGAGGATGCAGCAGCTGGACTGGAATTTTTTTTTTTTTATACAATCAGGGTAGTAAAACACTGGCAGAGGGTGCCCAGAGAGGTGGTGGATGCCCCATCCCTGGAACATCCAAGGTCAGATTGGGCAGAGCTCTGAGCAGCTCTCACGTCCTTGCTCATTGCAGACGAGCTGGACTAGATAATCTTTAAAGGTGACTTCCAACCCAAAGCAGTCTGAGGTTCTGTGATTGTATTCCTTACTGAGAAATGGCTGCACTTCTCAACACACTTCAACTTCTTCTGCAATTAAGAGCAATAATGAAGAGACAGGTGAGAATCTTGAGCCCCATTCAGATGTCTCCAAACACAACTATTGGGCTAAGTCTTCATTTAGGTCTAACACTTGTTGCAACCTGAGAAGACACCATTGGTACAGTGATAATTGTATTTCATGTTTTACAGCAGCAGAGTCTCCCTGGTTATCCTGCACAGTTTTATTCTGTTGGTGGCAGGAATTCTAACATGCCAAAAATGCCTAAGATCCTGCTAGTGTTTTTGGATTATTTTTTCAGTAAGGATTGTATATACTGCAAAATCTCCCTTCAGTGAAATAAGAGTATTTAAATGGAATAGATAATTTTCAGTGAAAGTGTAATGGGTAAAAATGTAGGATAATTGCTTCTGCTTTTTCACTTCGATACTGTCAAAACATGTCTATTCAATAAGCACAGAGCAGCTGTGTTTCAACTCTGTCATTATATTTAGACACGTATATTAATTGAATTATATTTCTATTTATTTTACTCAATGCCATTCTGTTTATACACACGAGATGATTCATTATTTTTAAATTATTTTTTCAATACTGGCCATTCCATACAATTTTAAAACACCGCATTTCCTTTCCAACTCTGAAGTCTTGTTTAATGTCTAAAGACAAGCTGCAGAGCAGAATCAACATCCATCTCTCCACCAGTCCTGGCTCCTATGTTTTATATGCCAGATTTTTTTGAATAAATATAATCATCTGGGGGTTTGAGTCAGGAAAAACTAGCTCTGTTCTGTATTTGACAAACACTGAAGATATAGGTTACTAGAAGGAAGAAATATATAAGGAACAGCAACAACAAAGAATGCAAAGACCTTTTTAAGGGTCTAAAGAGAGTGATGCTCTCCAGGCAAGGTGCTGCATCAGATGTGGGCAGATGCCTCAGTGTCTGAAGGCACGTCCCCAAACCAACAGTGCAACTGCACCCTCACACAAAAGGACTGGGAATTTCTTCCTCTAGGGCTTCCCAGCACCAGGCCAGGATCCAAAGCCTCTGCCCAAGGGCATCTGCTCCTTTTAAATGAGTGCACTGTGCTCCTGTCCTCCTTACCCACAAGGCTGGACATGAGATTTATGTTGGAGGAGGAGCAGAGTTAATGCATGAATGACTTCACAAGGTCGTTAGAGATTAAAATTGACACAGACTAAATTCTGTTGAAACCAACAGAGGTATAAGGAAGGGACTTGGGCCAACACTGGGATCTCTGGACAAAATAAACAGGTAATTCAGACTCAGAAATGTCTGTGAAAAACACCATGAGAAGCAGTGGGTCACCCACTCGCAAATGTCCCCTGGGAGAAGGGGGAACCTTCCCCCAGTACCCAACATCCAAAGCCTGAAGGACAAGTATCTTTGCTTTCTTTCAAAAGCCAATGCATACAGAAAAAAGGATTATTATTTTTCCTGAAGAGGGGCAAGGTCAGAGTCAAGTATGCTTTTCTTCTTTTTTTTAATTTCAATGGCTTTACAAGTTCCTGAAGTCACTTGGGCTACAGAAATGTATTTCTATCAGTTTCATTTTGACCAGCAAAGCAAGTGGTGCGTACAAAGGGAAAAAAAAAGACATGCACACAATATAAACCACAACACTGACATGAAATAAAATACTTCAGAGATATTATGATGTGTTGAGGCACCCTCTTGGCTACTCTTAAAAGATGTCAAGTGTAATTCAGATTTGATTTCTTCCACTGTGGGTAACCCTGGCAGCAGAAAACTTTCATCAGTAAAAAAAATTCAGCCACATGACTTAAAACTCCCTGTTTATAAACACTGAGAGGATGTGTGAACTCAGTCATGAATCTGGTGCTCTCAAATTCCAAGTGCTGCAGCCAGCCAGCCAGCCAGACACAGGGCATATATCCTGGATCAAGACAACAATGTCAAATTAACCTAATTATTTTCTTGGAACAAAGGTCCTGAAGAGTTTTTGTTACAAAATGTTGATGTTTCCTTTCCCTGTGACAGCTCGTTGGCCCAACGCCGCCTGGGAGAGAGAGAAGGCTCTTCCAGATAAAACCTTGCCTGGTTCTAAATGGTTGCTTATATTTATAATAATACTGAAAAATTCTAAGAGCACACAGAGAAAATTTTGCCTTGTTAAACAGATGTGAGGCAGGACAGATGCCGAGCTTTATTTTTCTCCTCACAATTTTTTTATTCTGCTAAAGAGACAACATGGCAGGGAAGCACAGAGACTGGAACCTGGGAAAGCCAACCTGAAAAACAGAGATTATGTCCACACGAGAAAGTAACTGGATGGAAGAGGAGGAGCAGATCAGTAGGTCAAAACCATCTACTACCAGATCTGGTTACAGTTTTGGAGGGAGGGTCCAGGGTGGTCCATGAACCCCTCGGCCAGTCTCCATGTGTGCACTGGCAGTGTCTGCAGGACTGGTTCAGACTCTGGGGTCTCTCAGACTGCACCCCTGAAGGGGAGCACTAGACTTTACTTGCTGGAAAGGAAATTTAGGATACTTGCTCCAAGGACAGACTGTGATCCAAACTGGTGTATGCACGTGAGGGCACTGGAAGGATCTGCCCTCAAACTGTGCTACTGCTCTGAAGCAAAAACACTCCCCTACACACCAGTGGAGTAAGAACTACAGGGACAGAGGCATTGTGTCTGCCAAAGCCATGGCACAGAAGGAAAACCAAGCCTGCTATCAGACAGATTTACAGCTGCACACGTTAAGGCATTAGAGACTTAAAAACATTTAAAAAGCAGAAAGAGAGAGTCAAAAATCACTCTCTGAGTTAAAAGGGTATTTCTGCTTTTTTGCTTTATTGAAAACATATTTTGGTTGCTTATTCTTTCTCTCAGATTTGATTTCTGGTTTTCTGGCCCTGTAGAGAAAAAAATTCCCTCTGGATACAAGTACACCTGTGGAGGGAGCTCACACAGGAGCTTGGGTCTTCATTTCCTTTGCTGTTCTGCTCCCCATGAAGCCCAACCAAAGGATGTGACTGATGTATTTCATTCATTTGTGTGCTGTCAACAAAGATTTGCTTCCACGGCGGGGGGGGGTGTCAATTTATGAAGACCTTAAATTATTGCTAGAAGTATAAATGACAGCTGAATATGAAGGTTTTACTTTGTGTTTACCCAAAGATATGAAGGCACTGTTTGGTGCTGAGATCTGCCCTGGTACCTCCCAGAGAGCTGATATCAATTCTAGATCTGAGAGTGAGTTTCAGCCTGCAGCACTGGGTGGGGTGCCCACGTCAGGGAAAATGATCTGCAAATAAGAGTTCTCCATCAACAAAAATAATAAAGCAGTGGTTAAAAGAAACCAGCAGTTAAAGGTAATACCCACAAAAGAATCACAAAGTGGGATGCAGAGACCAGCAAACATCCAGCTCTTTATGCCCTGCTTTCCTGCACTCACACCTACACAAGTAAGAGAGGAAGATGTAAGGAGGAAAACGCCAACATCTGGGAAATTCAGTCCCACATAGCACGTGGCGACTTTCCCCGAGCCACCAGCAGCCAGGTTCACTAATGATATCTGCTCACAGAAAATGTCACCAACCAAACTCCCTTCCTTAAGGGGATGTTCTGTAAGACTTCCTAAGCGACAGGCTCATCGTGCTGTTTGGAAAAGGTCACAGAACCCTGCACTCTCATTCTGCACTGCTCTCGCCGAGAGCTGTGCTTTAGAGCACTCCTGATTACTGCCACAGCCAGCCAGAGGCTCGCGCCGACCGATACCGGCACTCCAATTTGGCACGCTCAAAGTCTCCTAAAATCACAAAGTGCTGCCATAACTTTATATGACTCCATCCCAAACCCTCAGCTATTTCTAAAATAAAGCGTTTAAGGAAATTTCAGGGCTCCAATTACAGTCTCTAAAAGGAAATGTACTGCTGGAGACCTCGCGGCGCTCGTGCCCAAATCCTCCTGCAAATGTGCACTCAAATGCTTCCAAATTGGTTCCCGCAGAGTAAAGTTACTAGAAATCAGTGCACCATTTTTCACTTCATTTTCCAACGACTTTACAAGGCTGGGAGGCAAGAAGCATGCTGAATGGATTTACATTGATGGCCAGGGATGCTGTGCTGCCACAGCTAACAGCCGGGATGAAGGGTTTTATGTGGCTGTCCTGCTGCTGGCAAACCTTCCCGGTGCTCAGCCCATCCTCCCATGTGCCTGTTTTGTTCCCTTTTAGAAAAATGAGTTTAAAAACAAAGAGGCCAAAAGCTATGGCCTGAAGGAAGCTCCACAAGCTAAGAGTGACCTCTGGCTCTGTCTGAACAGTCAGTTTGCCTGAGCAAAACCCTCTACAGAAGGTCAGGCTCCTGGCAGACCCTCTGCAAAGGGAACACTCCCCTTCAGCCTCAACCTCCTTTCAAGTTTCACAAATGTATTCTTATCCCCAAGCAGAAATATCTACATGCATGAAGCAAAAAGCAGGAAAAATACCAAAAATCCTTTGTTGATACAGATTATATAAATACCTGCAAGGAACTTACAGCAGGTATTAATTTACCATAAAATATAGGTACTTGAATGAAAAGAAACATTTCCAGCGAGCCTTTCATCCTGGAAAAGCACTCTCATAAAACAGAGGGGAAAAAACCATAATAGTTCAGGTTTAGTTGAAAATATTTGGCTCCTAAAAAAGGAGCAGAAGAGCATAACAAGCTCTAAACCATAAGTCTGACATGGAAAAGCCAACGTTAGAAAATGTGTGTTGGGAAAGGGTTTCAATAACTGAGCAGGTAATATTTCGTGTTGAATATTTGTCTTTCCATTTTACTGCCTCTCAGGTGTGGTCAGCAGTCTTAACATTAGCTGTTAGGTTGAGGAATACAACCTCATGTAACAGCAGGAAATCACCTGCCAAGTGCACTATGCAATGGGCTTAAAAATATCCCACTAACCCATTACCATGCTGTTTTCCAATACTGGGCAAGCACATACCAGTGTCCAGAGGCAAAGGGCCAAACAACCCATCCTGGTATTGGCTCCTGAACAAAAATTGCCAAGTTTGGATGCTTGTTGGTGATATGCCTTTGGCACAAAGAAAAAGCTCTGTCCCTTCTGGCCTAGCTGATATGGAAGAACGTGGACCCCAAATAGTGAGCCTTGAGCCTCCCTTCCCAGCCAGCCCCAGTCAGGATGCATAGTTGCAGTGGAAATAAATGCAGTTCCTAAATTACAGCTGGAGAAGAGTGCTTTTTAGCAGTGTTTCTCAGTTTCTTTAATGTCCAAGATAAAAATCAGCACATTGGCATTCTGAGTTTCGCTGATTCCAACCAGGAATCGTAAGCTGGATTTGGTTTTGGGTTCCTTTGGTCCACACAGTGCTTGGAATAGTCCTGATTAGATTTTACTGCAGATTATTTTTCCTGCAGGGAAAGCAATACTGCAGGGGACAAAAAATACAGCACTGCTTGTGCTAACAGGAAAATTAAAGCCCTTGTAATTCTCACATGACAGTGACGAAGGGACTCACTCGGAGGCACAAAGAGCTGTGCACTGCTTTGGGAGCTCTGTTTGTAGCTTTAACAGTTAAAGTAGCTCCAAGGGTACCTCACCTTCTTTCTCTTCTGGCTCTGAAAAGGCAAACCTGTCAGCTGGAAGTGGCCCTGCTGGCTGGCACTGCTCCAAATCCATGAGCTTGCCCCCTGCTCAGCCACAGCCTCAGCTCGAGGAGAGCATGGCAAGCAGTGCAAAGGCACAAAGACACCATGGCAATTCATGGATTATTAAACCTGATCTAATCTCTTCAGTATCTGACAGCACTGAACACACAACGTCCTCACTCCTAATGTCTGCAGAAGGATTACAGAAGAACCAGCTAATTATTTCAATGCACTTTTTGGAAGGTGTTTCTACACAAACCCATTAAATGTGCACAGAAACACACAAACTGGCCTGTAACAAGCTGCAAGGGTTCCTCTCTTGCAAGTGCCTGATTATTGAAACTGAGGTGACTCCTGCATCACATTTGGCTACTACAGTTGACAGTGAGGAAAATGCCTATGAAGGTGAATCCTTACTGCCAGGCTGCTCCAGAGGAGTCAGCAGAGAGAAGGCAATGGAATACACAGGTTTTATTACACAGACTGTGCTTTCCCATTGAGATACTGATGCCTTCCTCTTCTTTCCTGCACATTTTCCACTGTATAACCTGTGTGTCTCAAGAACAGAGGTCCCAGGCTGTTTAAAACTTCTTATCTTTAAGTTATTTATAATTGGCCACTTTTCACAAGGAACTGCAGCTAAGGGTTTCTTGCAGAAAGGCAAGATAAGTTTAGCAGTAACTATGGGAAAGCTTTTAGTAGCAGAGCTGAGACAAGGATAAAGGAAAGTGAAAGCTGTCAGAGTAAATCCTAGGTGAGACGCCTCACTGCATTTTCATGCTATAAGTTAGCACCAGCTCTCCATGGCAGCCTGCAGCTGTTCATGCTGTCATTTTGGACTTTGTCATTTTAAACTTCATTTTTATTAAATGGTGCAGTTTGCCTTTTCTTCTTTGGCACAATTATTTAATTAATCTTTCTTCAGCATCCTGCTACCACAGAGTGCACCGTCTAGATATTCCTAGAACCAAATTTTTAACTGTCTTTTTTTTCTCATATAAAAACTGTATACTAGCAGATGGAAAAATATTTCTTAGAAAAATTAACCAACCTTCAGCTCCTTCTGATAAAAAAGACTTATGTGTATTTGGCAACTCTTTTTAAGGAATGTATTTATTTCCCACCCTCTGTTTTAGACCTCAGAATTTATGGTGCAAGGCAGCATCAGCATTTGCAGGCTGGATATTTACCTAATTAGCTGTAGTTAATGGAACTTTTAATGTAAAGCCCTTTGCCAGTTCTGGGAAACAGTAACTTCAAATTCACCTGTTTAAGAGGAGATAAAGCAATAATCTACAACTCTTCACCCAGCATCACACCACCTTGCTAAAGCAACCCCCATGCCCTACGCTCCACACATGAACCATCACCCCAAACCACTCCATGAAGAAGTTTTATATCCAACCTCTTTTAGTCTCACACATTTCAGATCAGACATGACAGCTCCTCAATGCGTATTGTTCAAAAATGTGCTAAATGTCAAAAAAAATTTGTTTTATGCACTCCTGTACCTTGAGCAAAGCCTTCTACAAGCTGCACATATAATCAGATATTCTGCTACAGAAAACTTGCTGATGGATGCTGCACACCTTGGAGTGCTTAACAAAATAAAATCTGCTCCTGGCCTTTGCAATGCCAAGCAACATTTCTGTGCGTGTCTTCAAAAATATACCTGTGTCGTTATACCACAGGACAAATGCTTTTTGATATTTCAACTGTAGTCTATTGGATTTCTTAATAACTAAGTGTCTTTATTCTATTCACAATAGCATTCAGCTTGAGTAATTGTCTTCCATTCCCAAAAATGGCTGTGAAGCCAAATGTGGAAGAAAAGGGGAAAGCTCTGCACAGCATTTACAATAATTGTAATAGCTGTCCTGTAATATCTATTTGTTCTCTGCTATTTCTCTTCTAGATCATTTTCATTTCAAAACATAATGCGCCCATCACATTTGGAATATACATATGCAATTTCTATGTTTTGCATAAAAACAATGCAAGAAGTATCAACCTGTAATAGAGGCAACCTGGGATCTTCAGGAAACTAACAGAACTTTAAAGCTACAACCTGTTCCTCTTGTACCTTTACCTATCCTTACCTCCTGCCCAGCAGTAGGTCTGACCCCTGGTTTCACTTTGAACTGCACACTCTGTGGTTTGGGGGCCCACTTTTTTACTGTTTGCTTCTTTGTTTCATTTGCAATGGATTGCTGTTAAATAATGGTGAATTTTCCTGTGCTGCTGCCAGCTCCACTGACTGAGACAGGAGTAGTTTCCTGCCTGGCAGCCTGTGCACAAGCCAGCACGTGGTGTCCCGTGCATTAAGTGCTGCAAAACTCCACATGGTTGTTTGCTCAGAGAAAACCTGGGACGTGTCTCACTCCCCAGCTCAATTCCTCTTTCATTGCTGTTCACATTGGGATCCTTTCTTACTCTGTTACCAACTCACCCCTCCAGTTTGGTGTCTCATGTTTTCTCAGGTGCTGGAAGCATTTCTGTGTGGTAGAGTGCAACTGTAACACCAAAATACTGCAAAGCTCTCTGTTCTCACACCATTACTCAACCCCCTAAAAATAAACATGCACACTTCTTTGTGGTATTCCCTTCTATGCTTAAAATAACAAAAACACATAAGAGTAAGACAGACCTGGAAGGACCAGCAGTGTCTACAAGCCTAATGCAAAGTATCTGAAGGACCTATGTAACATAGCATCTGCCACATGTCCCTACTCCTTCCAACAGGATGTGTTCCCTAGTATGTAACCTGACAGTCCTTTGCTACTGCTCCAGGCTACATCTCTGTTATCCTGCCTGATGTGGCTATCTCCTTCTCTCTGCAGCAACCTGCCACCTCAAAGCTGCCATCAGCTCTTTCTACCTCCTCTGTAAGCTAAACAACCAGCAATCACCCAATACTTTGTCCCTTAAGCCCCCAGTCATTCTTGTTGCTTCACTCACACTGTTCCCAGTTCCCCTTTCCCATCTGGACACTCAACATCCATCCAAGAACAGTGCTCAGGCTGACGCCTGCTACAGGTTGACTTCATCAAAAGAAAAAAAAAACAAAAAACAAACCAGCAAACAAACAAATAAATATAACAAAGTGTCAGGAGCTGCCAAGGTGCAGGTCCAAGTGCTGACCCTCAGCAGCAGTCCTGGTGCACCTCTCTGCAGGCAGACTCTGTCCCATCTGCCATTGCCATGCCGACATGAGTCTGACTAATCCATGAGCTCACTGCCTTCACTAACTTCACATGCCACAGCGTTCAAGAGGGGAAAGGGCTGGATGGACTCATGTTGTCAAGTGTCAGCTGATGTTGACCTCTTTGTAGCACCTACTAGGACAACCTCTCTTCTGACAGTCTCTGCCCAAAGAGCAGCATCAAGTGTGTTCTTCACAAGTCTGTCACTGCCAGCTTCATGTCTAGAACTCCAGCAACGGGCACAAACCACCTGCCACTCAAAGCTTTAAAAAAACAAAACAAAGCAACTGTTTGATGGCAAGCTCTTGTTGACTATCAAGCACAGCAGGAAGATCTCATGCTCCTGGTATGGCTACAAAAGAAGTCATTCATCGAAATTGCTCAGATACTCAACTGTAGTATCACTGCCACTTCAAGGAAGTCAGAAGGCCAGAACCCTGTTCATGTTAAAAATAGATAGATTCCCAGAGTCCCCTGCTGACGTTCAACTGCTGGCAATCTAGAACAGTATCTTCTGACTAATCCTTCAAAGTCAATAATTTTTTCACCCTCAAACTCCTCACATCCATCGGTCTGGGATTTTGTAACTCACTCTAAGACTTATACATCGATTTATCTGCAAGAGCCTTTTCTCCTCTTGTCTGGTTCCTCAACAATTCAAGGCAGTCCCCAACACAAGGCTTTTCCTTTAACCGGTCTGGGTAAGCACTGTCCTGCTCTAAGTTTTTTTATTTAAAGGTATTGGTCTAGCAGGAGGAATTGATATGGAAATGAGTGCCATTACCAGCGTAAACAATCTGTTACTTTCCATACAAGTCAGAGTGCTAAATCACCACTGGTCCACTACATTACCATCTGAATAGCAGGAGGTAGCTAATGGGCCATATGTTAAAAAGCAGGTTACCCGCATCTTCATTTGCAAATGAAAAGCAAGGATGACAGCTGAATGGTGAAGATATGACCATTGATCATATTGCCATTCCCATGGCCCCCATGCAGAATACCCAGCTATGAAACAACCAGACAGTTCCTCAGCTCCAAGTACCATCCACTTCACCACAAGGCTCCAAAAATCGACTTACGATACACCAAGTGTGTCCCCCAGCTCAGCATAGGAGGTTTCCCAACTAAATTTCACCTATCACAAGAAAATATTTGAACTGCACCACAAAAGGTCCACATTTGCCTTCCCAAGTTGTGACATACACCAAAGGACCCAAGTTTCCCAACGGAGCTGCAGGGAGGAGGCAAAACAAAAACTGCATCAGCAGGGGTTCATCATCCAAACCCACAACTTTAGGGCAGAAATACCCAACCCTGCCCCATCTCCAGTTTTCAGTCCCAACACCATGAGCTAAGCAATGCCTTCAGAAGACTAGCTAAACATCAGCTGTTATGCTGATTTTGTACCAGGAAGAACACCAGGGAGTCCTTCTTTAGGAAGGAATTAACCACCAAGCTCCACTTCAAAAGGTAAGGCAGGCAGAAAAGAGTCTTCAGCTCTGTGATGGGAGGCACTTAATGGAGTTATCCCTCCCCACCCAGAGCTGCTTCCTCTCAACTGCTCCCACAGAAAAAAAAAATAAAAAAAGGGAAGGGGGTCGGGGGGAGGCATCTTTTTACTTGGTGGGATCATTTCATGCCTTGCCTGCAAATTCTCCAGTAAGGGGAATGGCTGTGCAGGCCACAGGGATGACACACAGCCATAAACTCCCCGAGAGTGCCCAGCGAGAGTGGTAACAGCCCTGCCTCAGCAGTGTTGCTGCTATTTAATATATCCTTGCAATGATATTGCTTTGCTCTTCAGCAACAGGACTTTCTACCTCAGCGTCCTGGTTTTCCCCCTGTCCTCCTACACATACTCTTGACCCAGTGGATTAAAAAAAAAAAAAAATGAAAATTACACTGAGAGGTTAAGCTGCTCAAATGCATGTGCATCAGAGCTCCCAGAAAACAAACTAATTACACTGAAAAGGATGAGCTATACAGTGCCAGTGTGACACCAAAAATGACCATTTAAGATGTCACTAAACACATAGTTTCTCACTCAAAATAAGACTGGGAAGCTTGAAAAACCTGATTCGTTTTTGCAAAAATGATCTTGCCAATCCTGATGGTATTTATAATGCACCTTATATGCCAAGCTCTGGCAGCCCTGGCTTGGCTCTCCCACCCCTCCATCATCCCCATGGGAATGGCATCTCTCCCCTCCCCAGACCTGCATGCTCTGCAGGATGCTCCAGAGACCCACCAGCCCCTTCCCAGAGGGAAATTTAATCGATAACCCTGGGAGAAAACTAAAACTACATACATACTGCATCGTGTTTTTCTCTTACAGGAAGTTTTTCCTCAATCTTTACCAACCTCAAAATTTATCTAACGCATCCTCTTCCCGTAAGGAAGAATGAGGCAGTTAAATCACAGCACCCTGGCATTTGTAGCAACTAATGGATATAAACAGCATTTTCAAATCCATCAAAATAATTTACTGTGTCTCCCAAAGTTGCCTTTCAGTACAAACAGTTGCAGAGTTAAAAGGTTTTACAATTGCAAATCATTTTTGGGAACAGCGTACAGAATGAGGGTATTCATCAATGGGTTTATTAATATGAGTAGAAAGAATAATGGATGCAATATCTGCTAAGGGGACATCACATTATTATACATGCTTTAACTAATTTGCAATCTGGAAAAAAAAAAAAGGAAAAAAGTATATTGTATCCCAGGGAGGCTCTTATCATTTGCCTACTGCTCTCTTTAGGCACTTACAACACCTGATTAATTAATAATTGTTGCTTGGGTTATGCTGCTCCACAACTTCTTGTACCCTGGCTGTGAATAATAATCTGGCACTAAAAATTTAATAGGTGCACTGCAATGCTAGCCAAGATGCACCCTGTTGAGTGTTAAATAACTTATTTTTTGTAAATATAGCCCTTTTTCTTTTTTTCAACCTGAAAGCAGCATTACACTTGGATAATTCCACCTGTCACTCAGAGCAGTAATTAACACTTGCACTGCCTCACTGTGAGATTACCTGAGAGAATCCCACTTGGAATTTTCTTCCCCTTCCTTGCTTTTTTTAAAGCCATCATCACACACAGTTGGAGCTGCATTTTCATGCTGTGCAACCAAGTCTGTGGCACACAAGTGGTCAGCTGGGGGTGAGTTTTGGTGCTGTTTAGGAAGAATGAGCCCAGGGAGGCCAGACTGGGCAGGACAAGAGCTTCAAAGATTTTTCCAGGGGGGGAAAAAAAAAAAAGAGAAAAAAAAAAAAAAAGTAGTTTCTGGGACAAACAACAACAGGGAGAGAGAGACAGACTGGCTGTGTTGCCACTACAAGTAAACAACAGCAGCAGCAATGAAAGCCAAATGTTGCTCATAGTGACACGACACTCCCACAGCAATCAGGGAGATCCAAGTGTCGGGATGCACCACAGATCACTCGGGCAGGGAAACCTGCCCCGGACAAACTCTTCCCTGAGAAAGGCACAGGAGGAGTCAGGCTGAGCCAGGACAGGTGCAGAAATGTCCATTAACCTGCACAAGGACTCACGTGGCAGTGCCCTTTGTGCATCCCATTTTGCCAGGGCTGCCTCCGGGAGCACATTCCATTGCCGTGGAGGGCAGCAGTGACAAACGAGGTAACTCCTGCCCTTGCAGCAGCTCTCCAGTGGCAAGGACATCTGATAACATCCCCTGGTTAAGCCAAATATAGCACAAAACCTCAAGGCAAGCTGGAAATCTTGGGCAGGGAGAGCTGAGCGCCACAGCAGGCTCAGAGAGAAATGTTGGCATGTTTGTCCCTGTCCCCTGGGAAAGGCACCACTGATGCCCTCCAGAAACCACTGCCAGGCACAGTCCTGGTCCCTGCCCTGTGGTCCAGCAGCAGTGGAGGCAGAAATGCAGCAAGATCCAGGAAAAGGGGCAACTGCTTGGAAGGACCTGAGCAGAGAAGGCTTCGACAAGCCAGTCCACTGATCAGCATGGATCACCGTGTCTGGCAACTTTAAAAGCCCTTTCCTTCCCGAATTAATCTGCATCCTGTTTTTCTAGTGTAATGCAAATTAGTTTCTGCAATAAAACAACAGCGATGGGAGGTTTAGGCAGGATGTCCCACGAAGGATGATTTTCAAAATTTTAACCTCATGAAAGTAGATGAAGGAGCGGAGCAAGGGGCTGCACTCCCCAAAGGGTTTACAGTCTCCCCCACCCTCCATCAGCAGAGCTCTGACCGGATGAGAGAGCAACAAAAAATCTGCCTCAGGGTGCCACAGAACAGGCAGCAGTTACTCTTACACTGGGTTGGGGATTTTTTTGGTTTTTTTATTCTTTTCTTCTTTTTTTTTTTGCCAGGTTTTTGATTGTTTGGCTGTTTCTTTTTAGTTCCTTCGTTTTTGGGTAAGAGTAACTTCAAAGCCTCACAGATAACAGATACTGCTAATCTATATCTAACAAGCTTCTTGAGAGTAGGGGGGAAGCCCCTACAAACAAGCAACTCACTCGCTAAAATAACTATAACAGCAAATTCTTTAATAACCTCAGCCCACTTCCTGGCACAGATACCATTTGTCACAGCTTTTCTGGGCAGAGCTGAATACTTCAGAAGTGCAGGCTTTTGGGATTACAAAGAATTTTAGAGATGCTGACAAGCTGTGCCAGGAGGTCTGAAAAACAGCACCTTCTTACAGCACTCAGGATCACAAACATTTGCCTTGCTATCACTTTCATGGAAAGAGAGCAGGAAAGAGTAATACAGCTTTTAGTAGAACTAATTAAAATTAAATTACTCACAATTTACAATCTGCTTCGTCTATATCCCTAAAAATAAAGCCAATAAAGAGACAGACATTCTGAACTCTCAAATAAAAAAATAAAATTGGCTCTTCCTTGCTTTTATGTCAGCCAAAATATAAAATACCACATCTTCACCAGCGATAATTCTGGACAAAACCATTAATCATGCAAAACTCATTCAACACATTTTGCCTTTTCTACTACGTGTGAATAATTCACAAATTAAAAGGAGACCAGCTAGGGTTACCACTGCGATGATTAAAAGCTTTGCAAGAAATACAAATTCTCGTGCTTCAGGGTGTGCACTGACCTCTAGCTCAGAAGAGCTGAACCAAAGCTGCAGCAAGTGAAACCCAAAGTGCCTTCAGGAGAAAGGCTTCCCCAAACATGGGAAGACATGGACCACAGACCATGACTTCTGAGCCTTCTGGGCACGCTGGATAGGCTATTTGCTGTTTAATATCCAACCTTCCCCAATCCCAAAGCAGCATTCTGGCAGTCAGGACAGTGGGAAGCTTCAGTGCCAGCAGGTTTAGGAGACCTCACAGAGCTTTTGCAGAGGATCCCATAGACCTGCAAGCCCCCAATTTTGTATGTACACACCCAGGGAGGTGACACTGTCTCAGTGTCCTGGAGCCTGGCCCATCTCTGGGCTCCCTCCCAGCCCAGGCAATTCCCCACCCCAGCTTTGGAGCACACCAGCCTGTCAGACAGCGTGGAGCAGCTCACACCAGGCACCAGAGATGCCTTGTCTACAGGTGACAAGGTAAGTGTGAATTTTGGATAATTGCCCTTTTCTAAGCCAGAAGAGAGTGGGAGGATGGAATCAAGCACTCAACAAAAAAGCTTCTTGCTGCATTTTGGAGACAAGCAAATGGGTGACAAAGTGAACTCTCATCATCCCCAGGAACATTATTCTGTCTTACAGCCAAAAAAAAAAAAAAAACCCACCAGTTTGTGATGCATGAAAAACTTGTAGAACATGTAATTCAAAGAATAGTACAAAGCCAGAAAAAATCCCCTTGATTTGGGGAGTGCTTTTCAAATCAGCAGCAGCACAAGTAACAAGTCCACGTAATGAGACTGA
Organism: Trochalopteron elliotii; assembly: GCA_024734555.1. NCBI lineage: Eukaryota > Metazoa > Chordata > Aves > Passeriformes > Leiothrichidae > Trochalopteron > Trochalopteron elliotii. The sequence goes on from JANPWX010000336.1 coordinate 908,168, forward strand.
ACTAAAATGAACTTAAGACAAATGCTAAGTATCGATGTAACAGCCAAAGACCAAAGCAAACACAGAAGAAAAAAAGAGCCCAGGATTAACAGTCCTACATTTCCTCCTCAGACAGACAATTCCATTAATGCTGCAAACATTGTCACGTCCCTTGTGGAGAATTAATAGAAATGTCTTTGTTAGGAAATCAGGAAATCTTTTCAGGAAAGGCACAACCACTTTCCTGCAGGCATGCAAATTTGGCTTCCTTTTCAAGAGGACATTTGCTTAACTCCCATGTGTTTCCTGGCCACAGTCAGGTATCTCCCCAAGCCTTACTGCAGCTTTTTATAGAAAGTATCTCAAACACATTTCATGAAGAGAGGAAACCCTTATAATAATTTTACAGATAGGGAAACTGAGGCAAGTGTGTTTGCAACAGTAAACCCCCAGCCATCAAGCCACAGGCTTTTTTTTTCCCTTCGGTGTCTCCCCTTTGTGGGAAATATGAGCAGCCCCTCATTCCTGAGGGATTTTACATGTTCCTCCTCTCCTGTCTCAGCTCAGCAGCTCCTACACTCAGTGCTGCATCCTGGCACAAGCCAAGGACCCCAGACCACGGTTTCAGACAGTGAGGCATTGCTCATCACAGCTTTTAAAGCAAACATTAACTGATCTCTTCAGCAGCTTTTCAGCAGTATTTTTTCTCTTCTGCTGTACTTGCTGCACTATTATCTTCCCATTTATTTTAAGTCCTGCTAAGCCCAGTGGAGAGGGTTTGCAGTTTATACTGCACTACACTGATCCTCCTCCTGCTTGTTTTTCTGTAGCATATGGCCATTGAGGTTATAGCCTCTCTTTCACTTCCATGTCTAGACTGATTACCTTAATTTTTTTTTAATACCAAAATCTATATGACACTTCCCTCTGTAGGCATCTCTTCTGCCTGGACTCTGATTGTATCTCCACCTTTTTTCCCTTAAGTACTCTGGATGGCCACAGCACACAAGTGCAAAGCCTGTATCACCACCAGAGGGTTGAGAGGAGGAAAAAATTAGTGCTTGTGCTCAGATTTTTGTTAGCTACTACCAGTTTACCATCAATAACATTGCCCTATTTGTTAACTGCTAATAATTAGCTAATGCTAAACCTTAGCAATAGTAGCAGTCTTGTCTTCTTTCACCCCCACTCTGTATCTTGTCACCAAAAAAAACGCCCACACAATTTTCCATTTCCTTTCCTGTTCTAGGCAATTTTCCTCTTGGTTTCTGCACAAATCATTCATGGCAGGTCTTGATGCTATGTCAGGCACCTGATTTTCTCACAGACCAGGCAGTCCTCCTTGGAGAAACCCACGTCTACACAGAAAGGAGAAGGACCACAGGCCAATCTGTTCAAAATATTTTGACTATGAACATTCCCTAAGAAATCAACCTTTCCAGCTGAAATACTGAGTTTCATTGAGAACTCATTCCATTTTGTCTTAGATGCTACCAAGCACTCTGTTGTTTTTTGCTGACATGTTTGTACCATCCTCATGGTCAGCCCCAAACCACTGTCACTGAGCCACCTTGGTGGCATAGGGCCAACAACTTATCTCAGACCTTGAGCTGGAGATGGCTCTGACAATGAAAAGGAATTCAATGCTGAATACCACTTGTTAACAAAAGTAGCAGAATTAAACAGTTAAGGCCTGATCCTCTGGTAACACAAATCAGATCAGATACATCAAAGTAAAATCTACACCAGCTGTGGCTCTTTTAACGTAATTTCAAAGCATTTTTATCATCTGCTACTGGCTTCACTAGTGGCAGAAGGCAGAAAATTCACCAAAAGCCAGTAATAAAAAACCAAGAGACAGTAATAGGGATCTCTTAGTGATGATTGCAGAATAAATATGGTGATGACAGAGACTAAATGGCTATGAATCACACTGTTAAATCTAACTGGGCTGCAGGACTGCCCCAGAACACCAAACAAATAAGAAAAAACATCCCAAAGTGACTCATCTGAGCCCCACGGCTACTAAACCTGTGCAGATAATGTGGTGCTGCTCCAAGTGCCACATCACCAGGACGCCGAGGGACATGCCAGCCTTTGCAAGCACCAAGCTGGCACGGCGTGCCGTGTCCTTGTGCCTGTCCCCTGTCCCTGGGACAGAGCCTGCCTTCCGGGGCTGGATGAGCTGCAGATGCCCAAAAGGGAGAGCAGAACAAGGGTGACATTGTTCCCTGAGCACCGCCCTGGCTGCCAGAGTTCACAGCGCTGCTTTCACCCAAAACTTTTTTACGGGAGGCGGGTGACCATCATTCATTTTTTGACATCCAAAAAAATAAGAGTGGAAACACAAGGGCAGGGGAGAGGGAGAGTGCCCAGCAATGACATGGGCACAGAGGCACGTAGGGAATGAGGAGGAAGGGAGCAGCCCATGAATCTCAGGCTGGACGACGACCTTTAGTGTGCTGCCCATGGCTGAAGGTTTGTGACATGCAGAGTCCTCCTCTCTGCTCCGCGGGGACAACAGCAGCTCAGGAGTTATTAAAACAGGGCCTGATCACAAGTCAGAATGAATAAAAGCACTTGGAAAAGGGAGAGACAAAAGGTACGAAAACTTTACATAAGCAAGGATGCAGGACAAAAACCTCCTGAAGGGATGGGTGTTTTGGGGCACATCTATTTTTGTCCTTCCAGGTGCCACTGCTGCAGAGAAGGGCTGTTAAAATCAGTTTCGATGCTCACACCAAGTCCTGGAGAGAGCTACAGCTCTTGGTTAGATGGATATCAGGTTGCAAAAAAAGAATACCATGAGAATTTCATTGTCACTTTATAGGACATCATTTCTGATCAGAGAAAGAGCTGAGGAAGTGACTTTCTCCTTCAACACCAATTGTTTTCACCCATGCCTTGAAAAATGTGAAACTCTGAGACCACTGGACCATAAAGTCAATCATGTTCTTTCTCTGCCTAAATAATTAAACATTTTGGGTGCCAAACTGAAGAGACTCCAGCAAGAGAAACTTTAGCTTCTTGTACAAACTACAAGTTATATATAGCTTACACACACACACAAAAATAGACTGATGGTCGAAGTACAGTTCTAGTCTAATAGGTAACATTTTCATTTCAGGGCAAAATGCAAGCTTCCTGGATTCTTAATTTTATTTTCACAGGAGGGAAATTCTCCACAGAGACATACATCCAGCCATTGGCTTGTAGGAAGAAGCCAAGCTTCAAAATGCAAAGGGCTGAGTCCATGCATAACAAACAGATGGGGAAATTTTTCAGATTTTTCAGCTTGCAAATTATTTTTAAATGTGATGGGATCACTGAGACATCATACAGTCATTGTCACACCACGAATTCTCTGCCTGCCACAGATCAGGAACTGTAAATAAACTCCCAAGGTAAACGATACCCTCGTGTGGGCTTTAATCTATCAAATATGGTAATTGTTAGCACAATCTAACAACTTGTTGGCTTGCAAATTAATCACGCAGGCTGAGCAGCAAGGTGCATCTTTTTATAGCAAACACTTGGCACATGAAGTGTGGCTAATAAGGTGCCTCTAATTTAAAAGTCTCACAACATCCCCCTTCAGGAGATAATTGCTCACTCTGAAGGCCTCGATCCCAAAAAGGCTGCAGAGAACCACACTGAGCACTGCTCACCAGCTGGGAAGTGGAAGCAGCTCACCTCTGGCTGGAGAGCCAAGGAGGACACCACAGGATAGGAAAAAAACATTATGGGATTGCAACTTACCCATATATCCACAACCTGCTGGACCAGAAAGGTTATGTCCATGTAATGCCATCTCTGACCCAGATATACATACCTGATTATTCACAGATTTTTAGTAATTTTGAGTTAATAAATGTGAACAATATAGGTTCAAAACCCTTAGGCTTATGGCTTCTTCCTTGTAGCAGCACCTTATCCTCTTGCTGTCCTGATGTACCCCAGCATCAAAGTCTTTCCTTTTTTCCTCTTATTCCCCTAACCAGTGTTCAGTTATGCCCACATGCCCTTACTCCCTTCTTCAGCCAGTCACTTACCCAGCTGCTCCTCAAGGAGTTTGCCAACCTCTCATGGTCTTCAGCCTCAGAGCTTTCCCCTAAAGCTTTACCTGTATTGTTGATCAAATTGACTATTCCCTTCTTGTTGCCTCCTTGCAACCCTTCTCAGACATGGATCTGTTTTTATGACACCAAGTTTCAGGCAGGGAACTCATCCTCTTGGTTGAAAGGGTGAAGAACTTATCTGTGCCCTAGGGCACTGCAATGTCACAGAGGCTGACAGCAGGGTTGATGCCTTTTCTACAGAATACCTTCAGAGTCTGCAGTGGTTTCCAAAACAGGGTGGTAAGAAATTCAAAGAAAACAGAGGAGCCAATTCATTAATGCAAAAGTTTAGGTCCAGATAAGACTTCAGGCCTTTCCAGAAGAATACTGGGAAGGAAGGGAATTTACTGTCTATCTCCAAAACTGGCTAATAAATGCATGTCAGCAGAAAAAGAAGGGGAAAATGTGCTCCAGCCATCAGAGCTGAGATTCCTCTGCAGGCCATGGTGAGGACTATGGTGAAGCAGCTGTGCCCCTGTAATGCATCAAGTCCACGGGGGATGCAGAGATCCACTCACAGCCTGTGGGAAAAGTGCTCACGGCAGAGCGGGTGGATGCCAGAGCAAGCTGTGATCCAGTGGGAGACTCAGACAGAGCAAGAGGGTCCTGCTTCCAGAGATAGACTGAGAGGGTCCTGCTTCCAGACTAGAGCAGCCTGTCCTTAAATGATTATACCCCACGGACGAGTTACCCCTGCCAAGGCAGTTTTGGAATGACTGTGTGCCCATGGGAGGGACTCACACTGCAGCAGTTTTGGCAGGACTAATACCTGTGAGACTGGAGCCATGCTGGAGAAGTTCACAGGGAACTGTCTTCCATACCAAGCCCCCCACAGCACAGCAGAGGAAAGACTCCTCTCCCTGAATGAACAGAAGATCTCGAGTGATGAACTGACCAAAACCTGCCCTGGCTCCCTGCGCTGTCAATGGGAAGGAGGGAGGGCCTGGCAGGAAAGGTGTTTTAAAGGCTTATTTTACTTCTCATTATCCTCCTCTTGACTCGGTTAATAATAAATTTACCTTAAATTTGAACCTGTTTTGCCCTTAGAGTGTTCCCTCCCAGTTCTTATCTCAACTCATGAGCCCTTCATTATTTTTTTTTTCCTTCTCCTCTGCCCAACTGTATCAGGAGAGGCTGAGCAAACAGCTTTCTTGGGAGCCTGGTGTTTGGCCAATGCCAAACCATGTAAATGCACCATCTCAGCTGATGGGGCAATCAATTGCCCATTTGCACAAGTTCATTCTGGTAACAAAATGGGGTATTTTTGTTAAGCATGAATCCCCCTAAAATCACAAAGATGGAGCAGTGCATCCTGCACCTAACTCAAGGATAAGATACCAGACTAAGCAGGCTGTGTCCCTTGATGCACAACATGAATTTGTGAAGAGTTCAGAGATCCCAACTGCCAAACACTTTTATCTCTGAAGTTAGTAAACAACACAGACACTCACTGAATCTGCATTGCTTCTTATAAACTAGACTTGAAAACCAGCAAGGCTTCACCAAGGACTTGTGAAACCTGAAAGGAGGTAAAAAACAAGTCCTTTTTCTAATTTACTATGCCAAACAACAGACCAAACCTAATTCTCCACTTTTTGGAATCTTTGTGAACACAGAGGCATCCAAACCCAGCCAGGTGGGGTTATACTTTCAGGTCATACAAGTGAAGAGCAGCTGATGAACAGCTTTGAAAGAAGCTTGCTGCACACACAAAACAAAATCAAAGGAAACAAGAGAAAAATCATCCAAGGCTATGGTCAGTATCCAAAACATTCCCCCCACAGCAGCTTGAGCACTTTTGGAAAGTGCACTGCAGACCAAACTATATTGTATATATTGTATATATAATATTACAGTATTAACTAGTAACTCTAAAAAGTCCCTTTACAACAGTTTTTTCTCTTTTCTTTTCCATGGAAGTCATCAAAATACCTACTTTGAGCACAACAGCAAATCACTGCCAATCTTGTGAGACTGAGCTACTTCTAAATTGGGAACTGTGACAAGAGAGTAGCACAGCACTAAGGCTTACCTAAGGAAATGAGTCACTTCAATTAAAGCAGCAGCTATAGAATTTAACAGAATAAATTAATGTCAATTAATTAACACTTATGATCCTATTATCAAAGGTTTTATGGAATTGTAGCCTAGATATCACTATATGAACATATAGTTAATGATCTGATGTACAGGACCAAACCCCAGTATAATCCCTCCTGCCAGTATATAACTGCTTGCTTAAGAAAGGAATAGTTGACTGCTAAATCAATTCTCAGTTCAAGAGACCAGCACATTATCAGAAGGGCTGACACTCTATTGAGTGAGTTGGCACTCGCATTTTTAATCTGGTATTCCATTTCTTAGTTAAACTTCATTGCCTACCTTATTTATATAAGCCTTTTTATCTTCTTGGAAAGCAGGAGGTACCTCTCCAGTAAGATCTATCCTTAGAATGCAATCACTTTTTCTTGACATCCTTCTAACACCACCATGGCCCAAACCTCCCTTCCTGCTGTACCTGCTGTGCAGGTACACAAAAAAGGTGTATGACTGTTCAGCACATGCTCTCCTCCCATAGTAAAAAGTGGGAAGAAAACCTGGCTGTTCCCACATGACAAATTTGCTTTGCTATTTCCAGCCCCAATGATACAAGAAGAGGAGCACAAGGGCTTTTCCTGTACAGCTCCAAGTCTTATGGCTCAGCATGGCAGCATAGTAAATAAGCTTAGAAATTGCAATGTCTGGGTGAAAACAGCCACACAAAATCTGCTTCAAGTCCTCGCTCTTACAGATGCACAAAATCACACCAGGCTCCCCTGCACACCCTTCTGCAAATATGTGAGTAACTGGATGAGTTTCACTCTCACCAGTTTAAAAACTTCACACTCATGTGTCTTCTCCAGGATTGACATTTTACAGGCTCTGGGAGCAAGGGAGAAGTGTCAGCACAGTTTACAAACCAGAGGATGATAGTCAGACCACAGGCACTTGGCTTTATGTCCTCAGGGGTGGAGCAGCTGGGAGATGAGCCCCACAAAGGCCAGGCACCAGTGACACTCCACACTGGAGGCAGCAGCACAGCCATGTGCCCCATGAGAGGCCACTTCCAGCCGGTGACAAAGTGGGTAAGACAGCACACAGCTCTCCCCCAAGGATGGCTGCAGCCCCTGATGGGCACTGACAGCACCAGGCAGCCTGCCACCACCTCTTACCTGACCTCCTGCTTCCCAAAACACTCCTCCAGGTAAATCTGACAAAGGAAACAGCCGTAGTTTCTGTGAGGATAGGACCCCACCAAGTCAGTGACCTTTCCAGAAGCACAGAGAAAAAAGCACGTCTCTCTCCCGCTTGCAGCCCAATCCCATAAAACTTTTTACACACACTTAAGCTCATCTTTCCATGTTAAAGCACTTGTGATGAACTTTAAGCACCATCTTATGTACCATGGAAGTTTCCTAACGTGCTTCTGGAGAGCTTGGTTCTTGCCTGCTTACTGAACTGGGCTGGTCTGGCATTAAAAGAACAATGCCTCTTCCCAGAAGGATTGTCATTGTCAGGATTGTCATAGTTGAACCATTCAAAACAGCCTAAACACAGCAAATCAAATGCACTCATGATGCCTTAAGTTTTAGCTTTCAGGTTTTTTTAGATTCTGTGCTGCCTAGGTGTGTGGTTCTGAGCCTCATGTTAAGTGTCAGTCAGCTCTCTTCACAGAGTAGGGAGACAAAACAAATCTTTTTCCTGATGAAGACCAAGGACAGTGGTTACAAGTTTTCAGGCCCAAAAGCACAAACAACAGTGGACTGAAGAGAGAAAACAAGAAGGATGGGACTTCACAACCTGAAGCTGTAATTGGACAATTAAACCCCAAAATGCAAATGAACCAAAACTTATAAAAGTGTGAGACCTTGTGACCTGTGGTCCATTTTGTGACCATTTTTGGTCCACCTTGGGTGTAGCCCTGCTCAGGCTCTTGTCCTGCCCAAGGTGTACCCTTAAAGGCCCTTCAATAAATATCTACTTTATTCTCTAGCTCTGTCCAGTCTCAGTTCCAGGTCAGCCTTCCCAAGGCATCACTCAGATCTGATAAAAATTGTTTCCAGAATGAACTCCCAAAATCCCATTTTGATCCTTTCAGCCACCTTTCAGCGTGAGTGCTGCACACAGGCTACTCTCCCACACCCTGCATCCCAATCCCATGGACAATGGTGCAGAGTCCATCCACTGGAGAGGGCAGGACCCTTAGTGAAGACACCCCAACACGTGTTTCCCACAGGTATGTGCTCAGCCCTGAAATCAGGTTCTCCCTTTCCATGTGGGCACACCACTTCCATAAGAAAAAGTGATATGTAGTCACTAATTGCTCTAATTCATTACTGTGTGCCAGGTAACTCACAGCATCATTTAAGCCCAGGTTAGGAGCTAGATTGCTAAATAAGCTTTAATCATAATGGTCCTCAAAGAACAAAAGGCAGGGGAGAGAAGCCACTTTGCCTTCATCTGTCTTCTCTTGTTGCCAAAGCCCTCTCAGATGGTTCCCCCATTTATCACTTGGATAGAAATCGTTAGCTCTTCTCATTCCAGCTCCTACAGACTGATGATGGCTGTTCGAATTTTTATTTACTTTTTTCTCTAACTATGCACAGAGTTAGGGCTGTGGTAACTCCAGTTCTTTTATAAAAGTTCTCATTTATAAGGGAAGTACTGAAAATCATATACAGTGCCACACAGTCTGCACAGAGACATGCCCCTGGATAATGAACAAATGAGATTTTAAAGCAGAATATAAGCACTCAAATACTTCAAGTCCTGTTTACAAAAAGTGCATTCTACTCTCAGGGCATTTAAATTATCTTATTAAATACCAAACCTCAAACCAAGTCATTCTGAGTTAGAATTGCAGTTGTTTGCTCAAACATATAGAGTATGAAGCTCCAAATATGAACTGTATAATCATCCAATGTATGAAATGCATAATCTGGAGCACAGGCTACACTGACTATCCTCCCTCCTCCTGGGCAGTGATGTAACTGTATTCACCTGGTTACCTGCTGGTAACATCTGGACTACCATTTCAGGATCTTAAAATGTTTCACTTCATTTTCAGGTAAAAATAAAGATACAAAGAAACAGGATGAGAAAAGGGGTTGGGGAAGAGGGAACAGTTTCTTTAAGCTAAGAAGGCAGTGTGAAAACTCAGCTGTTAGGAGAAAAAAATAAAAACACAAGAGCAGTTTTCTTCTAGAGAACATTGACTTAAACCAAACATATTCTTAATGGAAAGTTATTAATGTGAAAAAAGATGGACCAGCTCTAGACAGAAAAGATATAACTGGCCTAAGTGAATAAACAGGGAAATCAGAATTTAAATTCAGATCTTTGACACTAATTTATTCAAATACACAAAAATACAGGAGCTGAACGCTCACCACCTTTAACATCCAACCCACCACCTCTCATCAAAAAGCATTTCATCTGTCAAAAAAAGAAAAAAAAAAAGAAAAAATACTCTATAGGCTGAAAACTGCTGACTTACATTTGTTCAGCTAATGTCCAATTATTATTACATGAAACTCCACATGGAAAAAAAAAAAGGTCTAATAAGAAATCTAATGAAAATTGAGTATTTTACAAGAAAGTTACCTAAGCATAAAGTCAGCTGGATATTACACTGGTATTCAAATCCAGGGGTACTAACAAGGGGAAAGCTGGCATTCACACAGGAATGAGTTCTCAGACATGGAGGAAGAGAGTGAGCCAAAATCTTCCAGAAGTCCATTCTCATTATGCTAATTTAGCTTTTTTTCCCTAAATATGCATTTTAACAAACACCAAGCTTTCTACACAGTATTTGAAAACAGTTTTCTGTGCATCACTTTGAACTGAAACTTTTGCCAATTCATTTTTGGGAGAGGAAATAGAGATTTGTGGTGGGAGAGGGGGAAATGGGAGCACAAGGTGCAGCCCCCCACCTCGCAGCCCAAAATTGCTGAGGATTAGAAATGCAGGACAAGACACAGGGCTCAGCCTCCTGTCCTGCACAAACGAAAGGGGCAGCAAATTGTGACATGGCTTACTGTGCATGACTTATTTAATTTTGATTATTTTCCTCGATTGTAAGGTTAATGAAAGCCTCTGCTGCATTTCAGTGCAGACAGATTTCACTGCCCCTCTCTTCACCGATTTCAGCCATAAAGCCACACTAATTACTCTGACAGGATAACAGGAGGAAAAAAGAAAGAGATACAGGCAAACACACAGATATTCCCCGTGAGCTGTCATGGGTAAAAGAGGGCTACAGCCCCTTGGCCCAGCCAGTCCTATTGACACAACAAAGGAGCTTCTGGCCTGGCAGCACAGAGCAAAAACTGTGGATGCAGAGAGCAGAACGGGGAGAGGGGAAAAAAAGGAAGAAAGAAAAGGAAGTACACACTCATTCTTGTGTTGTGACATCCTCACTATGCAAAGCTTTCATTGCAAAGAAAAGTGCTATTGAGAGAAGGTGCAGGGGACCAAAATGCTGGGAGGCAAACAAGCAAACACGCAGCAGCACCTGCTGAGAGAGGCCCAGGACCCCTGCAAACACAGAAATCAATCAGCAAGCCCAGTGCTGGGAGAGGCAGCTATTTCAAATTAATGAAATAACCACTTTCTTGACAGACTAGGTCTATATTCTGCTGCTAACAGCCTGCAGGTGCCCACCACCTCCGAGCACCTCACACAACACAGACACACACTGCAGCCACTGTGAGATGGATCGTGCATCCAGTTTTCCTGTGCACTCTGTAATGTTCAGGCAGTCACCAAAATTACATCTACTTTGCTGTTAAAGGAGGAGAGAAATTGAATTGTGAGTGAAAACGCTTCAGCTGGACAGGAAGGAATGTCGGCAGGGCAGCCCTGGCTGCAGCCAGCTCCAGCTGAGCACCATATGAGAGGATTTACCTCTCACTGGCTCCAGATAGAAACCTGTCCTTGCCATAGTCCTGTGAAATTGCCAGCTCTAAACACTGCAATTTACCACAGGCACTGACAATAGCTACCGGTTATCTCCCTTGCCAGCAGGAAGAATCACCATTAACTCACTCCCATCAGTGCTCTGAACTCGCATTTAGAGCCCCACCAACATAGGTGAAAACACCTCCTGCTCTGGGGTGCTTTGCTCACTGAAGGTCTAAAGACCTCTTTGTTACAGGGCATTTTAAAGGCTTTTCAGCCAATAGCATACTGCTATTGCTTATATTTAGCATACTGCTAAAGCTTACAGACAATTGTTCTAGCCAATCACTAAAAGCACACGTACACCTGCTTCAAACAATGCTTGCTTGTATGCTATTAACAATATACAATACTCTTATTAAGCTTAAAACCTTCTATTACCTTGCTAGGCATATCCTCCTGCAGTCTTAAGGTCTATCCTGGCCAAACCTAAAACTCAAACTGTTGCTTCATGTCCTTGCTTGCTGTACTATTGTGATTTTTCCTACTTTCAAGCTTTGCAGTGGCAGCTAATTCTAAGTTCTTCTGCTGTCTCTGTTTCTGGGGCCTGCTTTCACAGCTTTCTGAAAGCCTTATTACCTTTAATATTTCCCACACTCATGCTCTGGGGTGCTTTGCTCACTGAAGGTTTCCCCTCAGCAGTGAGCACCAGGACAGGATCTGCATGTACCAGGTGCACCCAGTCAGTTAAATAAAAATCATTTCACTAGTTTTATACAGTTTTTTCCCCCTGTTGGATAAAACACTGTGAAATGTGAGCCACACATAACACCATGCATTTTTTCCCTGGGTCCAGCTCCCAGTGAATCAAAGGCATTTTACTCAAGTAAGGACCACAAGCCTTGTAGCTTAGACCACATTTGTAATGAGTACTACTTGGGTCATGAAGAGTTTCACCCATAAATCTCAAAACACTTTGCAAACACAAGGAAACCTCATTTTTATCACTTCCCAGTTTGGCAAAAATCATGAGGGAAAGTGCAAAGGAGAGATTTCATTCTGGAAAGGGGAAACCCCTCACCAGTGGTCAAGAAATGAGACAAAATTCTAACCCAGGTCTCTCCCATCTCACCACACTCTCACTGGTGCCTCACCACTCCCTAAGTTCCACCTTTGGATCACTTTGGAAATGCATTTGGTATGCCCCCCATGAAACATGCAGTATTTATCTCCTCGTTCCTGAAATCTTGTTATCTTGACAAATAACAATTAGCCACTTTCAGCACCAAGAAAGAAAACATATTTTCTGTCTTTCCTGTTAGTTATACTTTAAACCTACATGAACTGTAGTCATGGGAATAAAAAAAAAAGAGGGGGAGGGATGGGGAAGCTTTGGAAGAGGGAGCTTTGCTACAATAGCCACATTTTGACAACTTAACAGAAACAAACTAAATTATTTTGTGTCTTTCCCATCAAGTTTCCTTCAATTAGCTTCACCACTGAGTTCAAAAGGTGATTACTTGAGACCTATTCTAGTTTGTGGAATTACAGTCCCTCAATGGTGTATGCAAAGACATGGGGAAATCTGTACTAAAGCTCAGCTGCCTTGGCTAAATATTGAAAGAAGAAAAGCAGGGAGGTGGGGGAAGGAGGAAGGCACTTGGCATTCAGAGCTTCTCCACGGTGGAACAATTAATTTTCCACTCTGTGATGAGATGACCGACACAGTGCTGCAGCACATGCATAAATACTTGTCCATCAGCACTCAAAAACTCAGGCAGGAGAGCACCAAAACAGCTTCTCGATGATACACTGTCACTAACGCCTGAAAGTCCCTCAGTGGCAATGCTGCACACAAAAGCTGATCCTTGTTGCCACATTTTAAAATCACCACTCTTCTTTTCAGACTAATGGCTTTCTCCTCCTGCTCTTAATGCCTTTTTTTTTTTTTTTTCTGTTTTGTTACATCGTTAAACAACTTCTTAATTTTCTTCCTTTGCACATATGTCTTGACAGGAGGGGAGCACACACTTCTGGGTGCTTTTCAACAAATCAGTCACTTGTGATGCTCAGGGCACTCCATCCTGGGCTGAGGAGCAGAAAGACAATAAATATAAATGTAAACCAAACTTAGGAGTGATGCTCCCAAGCCCTTTTGCTGACCCCTTGCAGGAGGCTCACTCTGTCCATACAGCTCCAGACCCAGCCAGGCACTGAGTACCAGCACCTGCCTCCAGCATTGCCCCGGGGCCTCTGACACCCTGCTTGCATTGGACAGATTTCCAAGTACTCAGGAATCAGAGACATCTCAAGGGGTCATTTGGTCTGAAATCTCAGCCCCGATTTTGCAGCCTTCCAAAGAACTCTTGCCTAGAAGTGGCAAGAAGTGTTCATCTGTCAGCAAGGACAGCCCAAGCAGAACAAGAACTGAAACAGAGAAAAGCAACAAAGAAACCCAAGACAAAACAAACAAACAAAATACCCACTGAAAACAACTCCAAACCCATCCAATTCCTGACTGTATCTTGAAAAAGGCAGTAACAAAGTAAATTTTCACGTCCAGGGTCCATGGACTGCCCCCAAGTAACACTTGGTGCCTGTAGATACAGTGGGAGATACAGTGGATCCCCCAGCACCTTCCAGATTTTTTTTGAGCAGAGTCCAAACCTTCAGCCACACTCAGATCCACTGCAAAACATCTCTGAGGCATAAGAGCCCCAGATGCCAAGAGCTGCTGTCCCAGAGCAACACTCCAAGCCCAGCTCTGGTTGCCAGCCCAGAGGAGCACCCCTCCTCAGCTCAAACCCACAGGAGTTTTATAGGTTTCTTTTAGGCAGGACTAGCAAGGCAGCTTCTTTTAACTTCCAGTGGCTTTGCTCTGTTCCTGACTCACCCATGCAGTGCTGTGCTTTTCAAGATGTCCTTGCAATTCCACCTGGAAAGCAACAGCAGTGCACACCACCCACTGAGAGCCTAAACAAGCCAACCCCATCCACTCTAGGAGAGGATGTGTTTCCCACTTACTCTGTGATTATCCATAAATGTTCACAGGTGGGGGATGGCACCCTGTGGAAGCTGTTCCATCATCCAGGCAGGACATGGCAGTAGGGGCTGCCTACTGTGAGGGCAGCACAGCCTCTCCTGTGCTATGCACATCACCCAGAGCAGGAGTCCTGAGCCTTGGACGTTCTGCATAACACAGCCACTTGAAAAATTAGTAATAGTAATGAAAATTAAACAATCCGAAATAACTGACACCAGCAGACACGAGTTGTCCTTTCAGTGACTCTCAGTTTTGTCACAAGAATGCACAGTAAGCACACAGGTGAATAATGCACCAACTGCATTTCAAATGGTCTCTCACCCAGAATACCCAACTACTGGTATGAACTGCAGGACTTCTGCTCCAACAAATTATTGAAAATCTGAGCAGCTCATCACAAACAGAGCAGCCTGAGTCAACAGCAGGCACAGTTCTCACTTAATCAGTTCTATTATAGCATGTGCAAAGTTAAAAGCAACAGATAATTACATAAATGAGAGTAATACCACACCAGGTAAAAAGGTGCCACTTACTGTATCACTAATTAAAATTATGTTTCCAGTATTCTTGTTTTACAGATATCCTTGTCTTTGCCTTTGTAGTTTCTGCCTTTTGTGGCAGTTTGTTTCTACTTTCTTTGTTCAAGTGTTAGGAATTCAGCATCATATAATCAGAGGGGGGAAAAAGCTTGAAAAATACACCTGTTTACAGGTATTTGACTCTACTACCTGCTCCCACTTCTTTCCCCTGGAAGGTTTGTGCTCCAGTAAATTTGAATAAGCATATATAATTTTCATTGCAAAAAAAAATCCCTTACCTCATAGCTACCAAAAGGAAAAAAAAAAATCACCAAGGTAACAGATATGTCAGGATCCTTACCATGGCAAATCCAGCATTTGTAATCCAAACTGCATCTAAAATATCCCCTCTAATCACATCTGCCTTTCTTTATAGCATGGTCACTTTGCTTACTGAACTAGCACTGCACTTTTGGGCTGGGGCACACTCAGGAGCTTTTCTGAAGGAGCTGGCCCACTTAATCCAAAAGTTTTCTTTCAGACTTGCACTTCGTAAACTGGACAAGAACATTAAGTAGAACTGGAAAGCAAGTAGCAAATGGTCTTTGAAAGCCATCTCAAAGCCACCAGAAATAGCAATCTATTGAACAGGCATCTGTAACAAATGCAGAAGGTGGAAAGCTTAGGAAAAGAGGAAGAAGCAGATGAGATAACAGTCCACTGAGTGAAGCTGGAACTACCTGAACACATTTCAGTGATCATCTTGCCAGTATAAATATGGAGTCTTAGTAATTTAAAGGAGAAAGTTTAATATTTCTAAGTCGTATTCTAAATTCTAATTGTATTTCTAAACAAAAAAAAAAAAAAACCCATCTGAGAAATGCAAGCTGCTATGAGTAGCACCCATATATGCCCTGGTATGCAGGACACTTTTGCTACCACCTAAACACTTGAGAGTTAAATGGAAGCAGAAGCAGACTTGGTGACAGCTTTTCCTGAAGTGCAGCAGAGGGGCAAATCCATGTGATATAATCATATATGGTGAAGGGCACATGAGGCAAAAAAGGAGAAGAAATATCTGCACCTTAAACATCCCTGAGGATCTGCTAAGATACAGTGTCCCAACAAAGGGGATGGCCACCACCATGTCTGTATGGTAACAATTTCCTTTTTGCAGAGCCTTCACTGTGGAGAGTTGCAGGAGAAAGCACCTCTTGAAGGATTAACACACCATGAAAGAAGTCCAGCCACAGTGAGTTGGTAAATTCAGGGAGTGACTGTTCACCTTGACCAGATGACCCCAAGACATAAATGCACACAGGCTAGAAAGTAAAAGACAAGTTTCTCCCCCATCTTTAAGGCTAGACAGCATTCTGCCAGACACATCCTATTTGTCCCTACATGGGAATTTTTGGAATCTGCAGTGTGCATCTTTGCCCAGAGCTTCCCAGTGACCCCACAGGCTGGAAGGAAGTGGCTGGGTACTGCACCCACATCAGTGCTGTCAGGCACCAACTACACACAGCCAGTAAGAACACTCCTCAATCCCTTGAGCAGCAACTCCAAAATATGCCCCTAGATATTTGCAGTAGAAACAAAGGAAAACAAGCAAAAAAGAAGAAAAAAAATAGGGAAAAATACATCTATATCTGTGTAAATGCAGGAAAAACTGATTAGAGAAGACAGGGGTAACAGGAGACCCCTGCTCTGTCACCAGCGCTCAGGCAGGAGCACAGACAAGAGCTCAGAGATGTAGGAATTGCAGGAATGAGTCATTTCAGCTGCCCATATGTGCAGCATGGCAAGCTGCACAGAAGAGGAACATTCACAGCCAAGGATCTGTAGAGAAATATCAGTGCAGTTAAGTATGCAAATATTTTGCTGTTGACAAAGGAAGTAACAGGGTAATTTTTCACTGTTTTTTGCTTGTGCCTCTCTTTAAAAGACATCAAAAGCAATACCACAAGCCTCACCATCACCCTCACATTTGACACTGTAAAACTACAATCATACACAAATGCCTGCCATGTGCACTCCCAACATACTTTCCCCCCTATTCAAAAATGAAGTGCCACTTTTAAATATTTCCACTTTACTTCCTTTGAATTGCCGGAGATCAAATGAGTCAATTAAGTGCTGTGTCTTTTTTGTGTGGAGGGAAGATGAAGGTAATTTGCTGCTCAGTGCATCTGTTTCCTCATCAGCACAGTAAGGACCAGGCTAATTAGGGGAGGAAAACAATATGGTCATATGGATAGGCCAGATTGCCTGTCACTCAGCTATTCAGCAGCCAGGCTGTGCTATGAGGACAGCAAACAGATGAGGAGTCTTCATCTCCTTCCTTGCCATGCCTTGGGAAAAAAAGAAGCTTACTTCAAGCACTCAGATGGTTACCTGAATATTTTTAGCATCAATCCCAAAAGGTTCCTCCCCAAATCCTGTTGTTTATTATGCGCCCATGATGAACGTGAACCAAAATCTTCACAGTCTCTGCCCCCCTCACCAACATTTTTTTAAAAATACGTGTTTGGGAAGCAACTGGAAATTGTAAGAAGCGGTACACCATCAAGAACCGTCTAAAAATCTGTTGTTGCTACTCATTTTGCTCCCCAACACAGAAAATTCCTGAATATTTTTCCTTCATTTTCAGTTTCAATAGATTAAATTAGCCATACAATTTCATTCCCGAAGTCCTCTAATTCTGGAACACTGCAGAATCACAGACCCCAACTCCACAATCATGTGGGGAGTACCCTGATTCTGCTTTAAATCACCAATCCTACCTCTCATGTCAAAAGTTATTTTCTTGGCAAACTGAAAGCATGCAAGTGCATGAGAAAAACAACTTTAAGTAGAGAAGGCAGAAATAAGTAATTCCAAGCCACTCACACACAGTCCCACTGCAGCATTTCTGTTTATTAGGAGAAGATATGGAATATCAGAGGAAGTTCATTTATTCACTGGCCTGTATTATCAAGCAGCAGCAGACATTACATTTACCACATCCAAGCTTTATTTGCTGCTACAAAATGAAATGGTAGAGGGTACAGAAAACAAGTTCTCTCAGATCGAGCATATCATGAAGGCAATCAACCCAAGCAAGGGCTTCCACATGTCCCTGTCAGGCACAGACTGAGTGCCCCACGCTGCAAATACGACTTCTTGGTTTGTTGGGGTTTTTTTTTTAATATTATTTACTTTAATAGAGTATTCCCAGCTGATCTCTGGTTTTACACTGATCAGAAACACACCAATAAAGTCTGATCTTCAAACACGGAATAATTTAGCAGACTGTACTAAACAAAAAACCACAAACAAACATTAAAAACCAAACAAAAACAAACAACCAAAAAAACCTCCACGAAACCCAGAATAGATATTGAATGGAGTCCAACCTTCTTTGCACAGCAGGGAGAACAGGTTCACTCACAAGCCATCTAAAAATACTGCCAGGGAGCATCTTATTGCCTGAGCCCAAAATGAGACAACTTTCATCCCAGTTTCTGGCACACATCCCACACATGGCTTTGACCCAAAGGCTTTGCTTAAACCGAAGGAGCTCTTTGCTCCCATTCAGAGGGCTGCAAAGTTTGGGATTAGTCACCAATTCATCTAGATCCATAAACAGACATCTGAGAGCATGGATCAGACTGCAGAGCTCCCTCTGAACTTCAAGAGTTCCTTAGCAGACCTCAGAGAAATTGCATTTCTTCCTTACTGATTCTTCACATCAACATTTACTGAAAGCTTACAACAAATCCAACCCCTCAAACAGGTGGATGTTATCTGATGATACACGTCAAGGGACAGGGGACAGTTTTTGAGAGCAGCTATGATTATACACAGGAAAATAGGGGGAAATGAATAAGCTATTAGTCAAAATGCTATGTCATTCCTTTAACCACAGCTTACTCCACAAAATTGAGGGCTGAAACTACAATTTGTATCTTTCCACTTCTTGAAACCACTTAAATAATTCTAAGAGTGTGTCTTAGAACTTGCCCAAGTGGCATAAGCACATTTAGCCAACTATGCAGAAAATGCTGTTTTCTTCATGATGCAAGTCCAAGCAATTATCCATGTCCTCCCCAAGAACAGACACTTGACAGGGCAGCCATGGCTCAGATGAAAGGGGAGCACAGGGTGATGTGAAGGACTGGCTTGTGACAAACAGGGACCCCAGCTCTGCTCACAGGGCCCACCAAAGCTTTGCCACCAGTGCTTTGAAAAAACCAAACCCAAAAACTCCATCAGGGCAAGCACAGGTTGATCCCACCTCAGCACTCAACTCTCCTCTCACTAACTCCCTGCCCCACAAAAGCCTGCAAAGGAGCAGGCACCCTATATTCCCAGGGATGGGTGTGGAGTGGTGAAGCTGGGGGCTGGCATGGTTATAAATAATTCATCACAGTAATTATAACAGACCACAAGCACTCAGACTGAGCCAAACTAGCCACAAAGTCACTACGCTGCAGTTTTGACTAGAAAAAAATAGAAGAAAGTCACCTCTGCAGTAAGTAAGAAAAGAAACAACCAGCTCCAAGTTGACAAACTGTTACATCTGAAAAAACAGAGACAGGCACACGGCTTCATTTTGGCCAGCTAAACTGAGGGGTCTGAAAGTCTTGAGTGAAAACCTTGGAAATTCCAGCAATGATGTGCATTAATCAAAAAAAAACCCCAAACTGCAAACAGCAACCAACCAAAGGAAGAGTCTGGAGTTTTAAGAGACACCTTAAGTCCAGTCAATACTGAAAGCATTTAAATTCTGGCAGCTTCAGAAGTAAGTGCCAGTATGAATTTAGATCCCTGGATACATTCCAAGTCTTTCAGTTGCGGTTTCACAAGAATATAATGAAACCATACACGACCAAATCATTATAAATAAAGTTTTTCTGAGCTCAGTGGAAGACAGTACTGATGGATTCATGATCTGCGCTGCTGTAATAGAGGTAGCAATAATTTTGATGTATTGATTTATTTTTTATTCCAAAAAAAAGGAGATTTCTGTAAGGAATGCCTGCTCAGGAACTTCAGCTGCACTGAACACTTATATGTTGCTAACATTGTTGCTATAAGGCTTTCAGTCAATTAGTAAGACTGGAGCCAGATGGCTGAAAACGATCGAAATTACACAGTACATTCTGTTTATTAGTTAGGGTTATTATTCAGGCCATACTTGCTTTTAACAGATTATTTATCATTATTAAGATTACAATGATATGCAAGGAAATTACAAAGTTAAGAAAAACATGATTTTTCAATCGCATCCGTCCCCTACTCTGTTCAAAACTCTTCTTAAATATCTGAACTAAAGAATTTTTGTCAAAACCCACCAACCTAAAAGGAAACCCATTTCATTAGCCAGACACACCTGTTCTGGGACATGACCAGAGACTGTAGAAAAATGCCAGGAATGGGAAGTTTCCCCAAGCTGATTTTTGCATTGCTGCTCACCTGAGCTGCTGGGAGCCTCTCCCAAGGATGAGAGGATGCTCAACTATTCTAAGACTGCTTGGACCCCATAGATTTTTTTTCAATAAACCCCCTTTGAAAAGGACACCTTGAAGTCCTACCTCTAAAAGAATCATTCCTCCTGAGCTCCAGGCAAATGAGGAAACACAGAATGGGCAGGTTTCAAAGTGATTAATAATAGAGAAATCAACACGAAGAGGCAGCATGAGCCTCATTTTTAAACAGTAGCAACCACACTGCTCCAGCAAAGACCAGAGCTTGGCAGGGAAGTAACCAGCTGTTTACACCACAGATATCAACATATCTGGCTCTGTCCTTCAGCAGCTGAGATGGAGTCCTCTGATGAGTTTTCCTACATCACTCCACTTCCATTATTTTGGTTATTTTGTTGTTACTCACTCATACAAACCACCACGTCAAGATAAAGATGCTGGAATGCTTCCAGCCATGAGACATCCACCACCCAGGAAAAGGCTCCTCCAAACTGCCTCCAGCATTACCAGTTTGGGGTATTTGAGTCCTACAGCTCTGAACCCTTAGCAGCATAAATCCAGGTGCCAGCTGCTGGAGATTAGTGACATATTGGGATGGAGAAAAAGGCAAGTACTCCTGTCAGAGCTCACCCTGGAGGGGAAGAGCACAGAGAAAAGTCAATGATGTACAATAACCTCATGTAAACAGAAGTCCTACTCCTCTGATGTTGGAAATATTAAGCTAAAGAAAAAATCTGTGCAAAACAGGCCTCCTCCTCTGCCACGAATTTTAAGCTCATAACTGAAGTCAAGGAAAAACAAGAATTCAAGTTGTGTGCATCCAACCTCTTAAGGCTCTAACTTAACATACACACAATATATTATCTGAAGATTTCTCTTTATATCCTACAGCCTTTGGGGGGCAGTTAGGTCCAGCTGTCCACCGAACCCCTAAAATACTGTCTGCCCCACTGCAGCTGCACTTCAGCTTTGAAACACAGTCCCTTTGCTACAAAATCCAAGTGCTTTGACACACTATGACATTTGCACTGGGCCAACCTGTAGGTTTTTCAAAAGCACCACTCTTCTCCCTTGTATTCATAGAGACAAATCAGCATCTCATCCCACTGAGCCATGGTATTCTCAGTGCTTTTGGTGGCTGCTAGGCTGGGTTTTGAAAACCTCCTCTTAAAGGAAGAGGGGAAAAAATGACACTAGTAATATGCATAAAGTGTCCTCTAAAGTGGACAAAATATAAGGCACCATTAAGGAAAAGGGCACCAGACAAGAAAAGCATCATCCTTGCTCACCCTGATCCTCGCCATTAAGCTTTGGACAGAACAGTGAGGAATAGAGGGAAGGAGCAGACTGGCTAATCAACAAGTACATCATGCAGATAGATACCCATTAAGACCATATTACATTTTCCAAAATCCATATACTTCCTATGTTACTTCATCACCCCCCACACCTACCTCCTCATTGTCCTCAACTTCTAATAGCAGTAATGACCTTGGCACATGGCATTTTCTCACAATTATTAGTTGGCTGGTGTTAATGGCCCTTGGCTACACCTTGGGCCATCAACTCCTCCCAGACAGTCATTAATCCCAAGGAAATACCCTGCACCTCAATCGTTATTACTTAATTACCTCCACACATAATCTGCAGAGCTGTAATACCACACCAAAGGATTGACTGCTGAGTTATGACTGAGAACAAAAACTTTCAAGTCAAAAGACTAAAGATACTGCAACAAAACCCAATTAAAGGCATTTTAACATGCTAATAAATAAAAGGAAATTATTTTGGGTCTGAATCAGCTACTCAAGTAAGCAAAGCAACTGCTTTTGACTAAGTCAAGAGTTCAACTGGCTCCCCATTTCACAATGTAAATCCCAACAAAGCTCAAACCCAGTCTTGCACTTTAATAGGCCATAAACTGCACCAAGTAACAGGTTTTGTTCAGCTGGGGAAAGCTTCAGCTTCCTCACTTTGAGGCAGGTGCACACTCAAGGGCTGCACACAGCAACAAATGGGGAATCTGTGAAATTTGCAACAACATCCTGTCAATTAGGGCTCCCCCAAGTAGTGCTGCATCCTCCTACAACAAGTAGCCTGTGCTGCTGGAGGTCCTCCTTGCATCTCATTGCTCCTCTCACATATTCCCACCATCTTTAGGGCAGGTTTTTCCCAGATTAGATACCCTCTGCAGAGCCAAATATGATTAGCTGTGTTCTTACATTACCAGAGTCACCCAAAGTGAAGACAGACCTCATATTTCATGATGCTGCATTAATGTCTCCATCCCAAAGGACACCAAACTTCATCACTGGCTAATTCAAGCCCAAAGCCTCTTTTATCTCCTTCCCTGCTCCTTGAGGACAATGAGGAAACAGGTTAGGGTAGCAGCAGAGCAGAGGGAAGATGAATGGTCTCGTCAAAATAAAATACAATAAAAGCCTGATCCACAAAGGAAGATAAGCTTGAGGAAATAATTCAGACGAAGGGGAAACCTGATGATTTAAACATGAGACTCAAAGGGAAAATGAGATGCTGATAATTATGAGAGAAGTATCTTTTCATTGCCTGGACTGTTATTAGCTGGGATAAGAAACAAGACGATGATCAGAGACTCCATAACTCGGTCAGCATTGCGTGTTGCTGCTCCTTGGCATTAAGCAAACATCTGCCCTCACCTGCACCAGCACGGGGAGACAGCAGGCTCCTGCAGGTTGCTCGGGGGCTGCCTTTCCTCCTGGCTTGTCTCCTTCAACCAGTGAACTCTGCTGAGCTAAAAATAAGCACACAGCCTGCAGACAGCATCTTCCAGACCTCACCTTTCCTCTCCTGCGCTGCAGCCACCTATGTGCCACAACCTGCCAAACAGGCATTTCAAAGCTATTTATCAATGCTCACAGAGGCAGAAAAAAAGACTTGTGCATCATGCTGCCCTGTTGTGCACCTCCTCCTTTTTCCTATCTTGTGGCTTTTCAGTTTGGGTTTGGTTTTATGGGTTTTTCCTAATAAGGATTTGCCCATATCACTGAGTTCTCTGCTTCTTCCCCTGGGCTGGACAGCTACCTGCCCTAATAGGAGCATAATTAAAAGGAAAACCACTCCAGGTAACCAGCAAGCTCTCTTAATTGAAAACCAGGGAGGTAATCATTTGGCCCAGGGAAAAGCCCAACTCATATGCCATAATATGGACCACCATCTGTTTGCTAAATGAGCTCAGTGAAATACCAGCATAGAAATGACTGACACCAATTAGCTTTTAAGGAGTTTGCCTTTACGCAGAGGACACTTCACCACCTCACTGAAGCTCTCTCTGTGATGAGAGGCAATTTCTGTTCAAAAAGGATAAGACAGAGATGCAGCCAAACTTTCTTGAGCATAAAACCAGCAGCTTACTGGTGATGGTTTTCCCCAGAATATTCAATTTAATAGCACCAGCACCCTCAGTTCTCAGTGCCTCAAGCAAGCATTCATCCTTCTTGCAGGGGCATTCACATCTTCCTCTCCAGGAAGATGTTCAGCCTCACATTATGACAAAGGCAGCCCCATACCTAGGGTACCTTTTTAATTCACTGTAATTAACAAAATTTTGGTGGAGTCAGGAACTGTCCCAAGCTCTTCCTGGCTCATCTAGAACAGGGGACAGAAATACCACCCCTGCTTTATGTCAGATCAGAAGGCTGCATCGGGGCTGCACCACCTGCTTCCCTTGGCAATTCCCACTCGAGCCAAATCCTCCCCATCTGGGGTAGAAATTTGGCCACTTCCACGCTACCTGTCAAGCCCCACCTTCTCACACCTCTGGAAGCAAACACACACAAGGAGCACCTGAAGTCAGCACCACCTTGGGCACACACATCACACTTGGGCATGCCCAGCAGAAAACTGCAGCAGACACTGCTCACCACAACACAGAGATAACACAGCAGCCCAGCTCCATCTTCATGAGACACAGCCTTGTATTGCCATCATGGCAACTGTCTCCCTAATACTCCTACCTCAAACTAAAATCCAAGTGCCACTGTGCACAGCCACATGGTGGAAGAAAAACCCACTCCTGAATCAAAAAAAAAATTTCCATAAGAAGAAAACAGAGAGAGGAGTGGGAACCAAGGCAGGGAAGAAGTGGCTGGCACACAGGTATGCAAGTAAACCCTAGGACCAGCTTAACAAAGCCCTCTGCAGTTGCCCTGTCCAAAACCACAGTGAGAAAATACAGCTGAGGAGTGGGGCCCTTCTTCCTCTCCAACCTGCACGCACCAAGTAGAAGGCACACCACAGTAAATTAAAACAAGGATGCTACTCAAGCAAGGAATCTAATTTCGCTAACTAAAATTGTTACAATGGCTGTAAAACAAAATAACATCAAAGCACACAATGTATTTGCCATTTACAGCTTCCCATCATATAGAAAAGGCCTTCTTTCCCCAGCACTGCTTATTTACCTAGGGGTAAGAAAGCCTATAAACACACTTATATTTCTCCTAGATTTGTATTTTTCCAGTGAATGCACAGCTTCTGTAGCAGACCCCGTGCAGATAGCTGGGGCTCAATACAATAAAACATCCAAAATCCAGACCCTATCACCTCCCCTGCTGATACACAGCACTGGGGTGTTGCACAGGGGCACACATATGCTGTACACTGACTGCAGAGATGTCCTGCATACAGAGCAGGACACAGGAAATTGCAGACACGTTTTGCTGTGCATTTTCTAAACCCAAGCAAAGTTGTGCTCCTGAAGCAGCAGTCAGAGGGGCTCCTCTGCATGCCCAAAGCTCCTATTTGCACTCATCAGTGAGCTGCAGGAGGTCCTAATACTGTCTGTAGCCCTGCTAGCCCACACTACCACACATCTTCAACCTCACATGGCCTCTGAACTCACAGCAAGTGCACTTTTAGGAACTTAGAGCCACATTTTAATTCTTCACTTTGACACATGATAATGCTCGCAATTAGCACTGTGAGCAAACTGCTTCCCTCTCTCTTTGATGTTTGTTATTTTTACACTGATTGTTTTGCTGAGAGAGGAATTTCAATTTCACATTATTCTTCAGGGACAATGGAGAAATACTTAATGTAAAACAAAAAAAACTTTAAAAATCACCCAGGAAGCCTAATATGATACTGAGGGCTATATCTGAAAACCTTTGCATCACATATTACCATTACAAGGGTCACTGAACCATCTCAAGCATTCGCTTCCCCACCCACCCCTTTTTGCAAGAGATCTATTTTTATTTTCGCTTAAGCATCAGAACAAGTAATGGGGAAAAGTTTGAGGAGAGGCTGAACGAAGTTCCTGAGGCGAGAGCTCATTAGTGACTCACCGCAATAATTAACAGTTAAGCTGACCCCGTCAGGAGTCAAAATGCATTTTTGTCACGGAACTGGAGCACGTCTCCAGAAACCCCATCCCAGCAGTTCAAAGCACACACACACACACACACACAGGTGGCACCCTCAAAATACACCACTGGGGGACTTCATTCGTGCTAAGACATAAGTACACAACAGCAAATAACGAAAATAATATCTGTGTGATGCCTTGATGTATTTCCCTCAGATATTTTTCAGGTGTCAGCTGTAATAAATGAAGCATTTACTCGGTGCAGACGACACTTTAAACAAATCAGTGCAAGTCCCTAAAGGAAACAAGCAGCAGCATATTCGGTAGTATTTCATCATTTCGGAGCTGGCAGAACGAAGCTGACAAGTACACAAGATAAATACTTTGTTCTGTCACGCTGTGTCATGTCGGAGAAAACATAAAGTGTTATATGACCTTTGGAGGTGCAGCCCATGGAAGCCTTCCTTCTCGCTGTGTGCAGCAGGGAGAAGAGAAGATAAAATAGAAACGCCCCTCCGAGGGGCTGCCCCGCAGCACCTGGAACTCAAGGGATTTCACAGCCACCTTCTTGGCAGAGGTTGTGCTGCCAAAGCGTTAAGAGGGACTTCAAGCACTGTTGGAGCAGGAAACAGCACCAATGCACCTCCCGTGGCTCTGCAAAAACACTAGTAAGGCACTCCTCACAGAGGGAAAAGAAATAAGATGGCGCAAGTTAATTATTATTGATCACTGTTTTCCACCAACAGAAAAAGCATTCCGTTTGTTTCCTTCTGAGCAAAAGAAAATACACCCTTTTGCTTTAGGGAAGATTTAGAAGCAGAAACTGGGCTGAGCAGAAAGCAGCCCCACTGCTCTTGGTGGAAGAGCGCGGCTGTGGCACAGCAGCTCAACCCAAGGTCGATGCCCTCTGCTCAAAAACCACTTTATTTAGCCAGACAAAGTCATGCTGGGACATTACTCCTTCAGCAGGATCCATTGGACCATGGCATCAGCACCACCAGCTCAACCTAACCTGCATATCCACTCTGATCTGTAAGCAGAGCAAAGTGTGAGATCCATGATGACACGGTGAAGCCTGAACCCCCTACAGACACCCACAGAGGCTCTCAGTAACTCCACACTCATTCTAGCCAGGTTCCAATTTCTTTAGAAATTTTTCGTTTTATTTTTCTTGCTGTTCCAGAAACATCCCCCAGGCTCCAAGTTCTAAGGCAGGGAGGGCAAGCAGTGGTGGGGAACACAGACACAGTATCTCTAGCAAATTTTTACATACTTGCAGCCTCAGTGCAAGTATTTTGTGACCAGGAGAAGGAGAACACTGAAGTGCTTTGGGTAGGTGAGCAAGTATTAATAAACACCTTTGAATCCTGAAGCATGGTGCAATGAGTGTTTTCAAGCAATAAAGCTGCCTGACAGACTACACTGTCCTCCTATCTCACCTTATGAAAATGTGCCTGGTATCCTCCCACCTGCCACTACTATATCTCACAGACATTAGGACAGTGGCTTTTTTTTTTTTTTCAAGAATTCCTATTCTGAAAGCGCAAATAAACTAATCCAATAATATAAATATGGCTGCAAAGCCATAAAATACAAGCTAGAAAACTCAGGGCTGGGTTTAACATGGAAATTTAATTTTAGGTGTTTGTGTTAAAACCAAGAATCAAATGTATAATTTTACTTAAAATAAGTCTTTATGGGTTCTCAAATAACTGTACTAACTAATCACAGAAATTGTATTAATCACAAGTGTGGCAATGTTTGACATGTTTCCCCTCCCCTTTCTCCCATGAAAGACAGCAAGAAACAGACCATCATCATTATTTACATTGTCACTTTTATGTAACAACCCACAGTTACAGAATCTCCAAAATAAATTATATTTATTTACATCAACTTCCTGGCTTTCATGCTGTATCTAATTACTGTGAAAGAGAAAAATAGATAATTAAGCTATTTGCAGCTAAAGAAGACTGGAATTACCAGTGTAAAAAGATAGGTAGTGGAAAGCTGGCTGTCTGGTATACATAGTAAAAGCAATAATACTAAAGTGGATAAGGTAAAAGCACATCTGCAATTATTAACAATATGCTTAACATTTTAGTGCCACATTATTATGAATTAATTTGACATTCATTAGGGTTGCTCTGATCATAATGAATCCATTTGCCAATTGCTTTGCCTTCAGATAAGATTCCCATGGTTCCATCATAACCCAGTCTTTAAATGCTAATTAACAAGAGCTTTACAATGAGACACTGGAAAGAATAGTTAGATAACAAAACAAAGTTGTTTGACCTGCTAAAAACACTATACAGAAAAAAAAAAATTAAAATGGGCAGACAAAGAACCTCCCCTAGTCATTTTTCACAGAGTTCCTTCAGAAATTAGATCCTGGATGGCTGTAAGCAGATTACATCTGTCTAAGTGTTCCAAATCCTGGCACTTCTGGGCCAAGTTCAACTGCCCAGCCTGATGCTGAAGCTACCACAGGTCTAAGTAGGCAGAAAAGAGGAGCTACCCAGAGAGGCTGCCCAGCCACGAAGTCAAGAACAGAGAAACAGCCATCTTCACATCCAGGGGAGTTCAGCACAACATGGGCAACATCTTCCCAGGCCCCAAGTGAGACATGGAGCAATGACCACCTCCTCATCCCAACCCAAACCTGGCCACAGACACGGGGCAGGCAGCATCATGCCAACAGTACACGTGTATTTATCCTTCTCCCCCTGCAAATTACACTGCACAATGTTTCATGTGTCACATTAACCATTAACTACAACTGCACAGCACTCCATGCTAAAGAAGAAAAATACTCAGTAGAAAGAAATGAGAGGCAATCCAAGTGATAATTTATTGTAAGCATCCATTAACTAATGCTGAAATGTAACAAAATACTTTCAGAAGTACACAGGGTATCTGCAGGAATATTAAATGGCTTAATTATTTTTACTGCTTATGCATTGAATATCAAATGAATTTATAATAAAGAAACAGCTGCAAGAAAAGTTTGTCCCACAAAGAAACAGAAGCAGCACGACAACTGCTTTTACTGCACATTTTCCCATTCCCTGGATCTTGGAAAGTACAGAAGGAAAGGGTTAAGTGTCCCACTCTTTTCATACTGAGGCTCAAATACAAAACAAGCTCTTTTCCTCCCTGCATTTCTGTCCCAAAGCCTCTCTGGTGCAGTGCCACCAGCGTGTCTTCTATCCAGCTCCCCCACTTTTCACCAGACCACCCTGTGTCTCTGCTACCCACACTGAAGTTTGGGATGGTGCCAACTCCTTCCCAGGGAGCATCTCTGCTCCTTGCCAGTGGGAAAGGATGTGGCAGGTCAGCACATGCAAAATCCCAGCTGGAGGTTTTGTGTGTTTTTTGGGGACATGGCACCACTACACAAATAGGATGTACTTCACTGAGGCATGCAGCCACCAATGGAATGAACATGTATTTCTTGTGACAAGCTCACAGGGACCAGAACCCTGCCCAACAGTGGGAAGTGAGTTTTTCCTGCTACAAGACCTGCATTTTCTTACGACGAGGAGCCTTGACCAGGCACAGTGTTGGGAGAGATGACTGAGTGCAATTTCACCCACACCTCCCATGCTCAGCAAGGGGCAGGGCCAATAACTGTATTTACTGCAGGATGACCCCAGCAGATGATGATGTTGGGCAAGTGAGGCTTGTCTGAAAGGGCTCCTAAAACACCAACCAAAACAAATAAACAAAAAAATAAAACCAAAAACCACAAACAAACAAACAAACAACCACAAACAAACAAACAAACAAAAAACCCCACCCTAACTACAGTGGGATGAGCAGCTGCCATGAAAAGCTACCAGGAGAGGGGATGTAGAGTGCTGGATCCAGACCCACAGCACCCCAAAGCCAGTGGAGCTTGCAATTCCCAGTCCCTAGGAACTTCCTGGCTATCCCAGCACAGAGACAAACAGATCAAGAGTCCACACAGGGAAAGGGCAGGCACCTGCTGATATAAAACCCTATAAAAGTATAATAACCCTATAAAAGTTTGGGTTTTTTTGGTAGATGTTTCACAAACTTCAAAAATCAAACACCCCAATGAGAAAGCAATGAAGAAAACCATCCAGATTTAACAGCAAGTGATACAAACAGAAAGATGTACAGAAGTACATTTCCTTCAGTCTGCTTTCAATCAGTACTCTTAAAGACCTTTTACATTTCCCTCCTTTTATTTAGCATATACTCTTATTTGCAACAAAACCTCCAAATCAGCTTAACATCACCAGAAATTCTGACAAGTCCAGGAGATGACAAAATAACCAATTGCAGAGAAGTCTGACTACACTGCACCTCATTATTGTGTAAAGCCCTTCTTTCTTCCCTCCCCATGCTCTGTTACAGTATTTCAGCCTTCCAAACCACTGTCTTTTGCCAATGAAGAGCTTGGCTAGCTACACTTCCAGGCAGCAGGAGGAAGACACAGGCTGTGCTCCATGCACTCTGGGCTGCACAGTTTGCAGTAACACAGGCGATGCGACCCCAAAACTTTGGTGTCTCACTGGCAGACTGCTTCCTGCTAGTACCAGAGCAACTGCAAGCCAAGGTCAATTCTTTTCTTTAATTCCCTTCTTCCTTGCCTTTTTATTTTTCTTTTTTTTCCCATGGCATGGGAAGAGGGCTTAGTTGTTTCTGCATGGATGCAAGGTGAATGAGGCTGTTGCTTCTCATTGCAGTGATATTTATTACAGGTCGCTGACATAATACAGCTTCCCCCAATGCAAGAAAAATAAAAAAAGAAAGCAGGCAGGAGGTCTTGAGCATTGTCTCACTCGCTTCTTTGAAGGGAATATATGAAGAAGTTTTATTTATTTATATAGTGATCTTACAGTGGAGATGCATCAGCTTGTTTTCAGAGGCTTCCAGCTGAAAAAGGCAAGTTTCCTTGTTAGTAGGAGGTTTAAAGAATCTGCACACACAATAGAAGGAGAGAAGAACATGTCAGGAAAAGAAACAGCAAGATTAACAACACACACTGATGAAGAAAGGAAAAATTATACTGAAATGAAGGGTGGAGAGAACAGGGGGAGTATTGCAGGTTTGCTCCTGCCAGATTCACTGTAAGGAGAGAAACAGGGTAATAAGAATTGAGCTCCACATCCCTGGCAGGTGAAAATCTTGCTGCAGCAGAAGACCCATTCCCAAAAGAATGTCTGGTTTAAGAGTTGGTTCTGGCCTCTCATCAGCAGTTCCTCCCAATTTAATTCATAGTTTCTGATGAAAAGATTTTATAGATCTCTGTTCTGTCTTGAGATGGGCTTGCCTAGAGCTCCATGCAATAAATTGATGATGAATCAATTTTCTTGTGCTGTGCTTTGTAGTCTGCTTTTTTTCATACAGCTCTGAGAGCTGTGTATAAAATACCTCACTCCTTACTTGTTTTTTAAAGATAGGCTAATGTCTCTGAAGATCAAGAATATCCACAGTCTATTTTTAGATTGCTCACAGTAAGCCAAAACTGCCCTAATAAAAACATCTTTTAATTCACCTGCAATATTTTATTACATGGCCAGATTAGGAGATAAACCAGTCTGCACTGGAGGCTGTGGAAGTGGCAGTGGTGACTCAGGAGGAGGCAGAGTGACCCAAGCATGAATGTAAAAAGGCTTTGCAGGGTTCCTGTGGGACTGGCTTTCACTCCCCTCTCCCACCGTGGGGCCAAGCCTGCAAACCCACAGTGCTTTAAGTCACACAGCTTCAGTACAAGACTGAGAAGAGTGCAGGTCTGGCATCCTCCTGGATAACATACTTTAACCCTTTCATCTGCCTTTTCCCACAGCAGCACCTGTGACAAAGCACAGCAGTTGCTATGGAGCAAGGAGAGCTATTAGCTCCTCTGTACTAATGTAATGTAATTAGTATTATAATTTCCACAGTGCATTTTTTTTTATCCCTTCTTATCCTGGAATGCTTTATGGGTTTATACCTTTACTCAGAAGGCTCATGTCCATCTCATGAAGCTGAACTGATACCATGGACTAGAAATCCATGGCTTTGGAGAGGTTACAAGTCTTCAAGGCCACATTTCCCACAGCAGAAAAGAAGAGCAGGTGGTCACCAATGGCCACAAAAACTTTTCCAGCAACATCTAAATGCTCTGGGAAGTCCAGCAAGGCCAGCCCCACATTTAACATCACAGAGCCAGCAGCTCCTGTCTGCAAACCCCCTACCCAGCTCCCACCCTCCCCAAAGGCTGATGGGTCCTACACAGAAGAATAAAGAAAATGCAATCACCCACACTGGAATTTGAAAAGACTGCCTGTGCATCCCACGAAAAGTCAAAGGACTTTCAATTTATCAAAGCTGCCAGGACAGAGCTCAAAGAGCCTCCTGTGCTCTGACACCACTCCCACTCCTGGCTGCCTCCATATAGGAGCAATCCTCCATCTGTGTTTTTGGCTGCAGGTCAGCTATGAACTGTGCTTTTCTGACACCATCTCCCTCACCCTCTGTGGGTGTGTAACCCTCATCAAAGCTACTGGGAAGGTGCAAGGAAGAGTTTTGCAGCCCCTGTTTTATAAGCATATAAGACATAAAAGATTTTAGGTTTGCATATAGCAACCTGCAACTCTCTGTTCTTTCTCCCCAAAACCTCCCACAAACACCAGCCAAAATTAATTAAATGCCACACAGACATAAACAAAATTAAAATATAATGCTGGTAATTTTGGGGCTTGGATCTTTCCACCATTTTTACAGCATTCATGCTAATGCAGCGTGGAAAGGAAAAGCAGCTTGCTAGCTTTTGCTCTCTCTTCCAGCTCAATTGCCAAGGCTACCCAACACACTTGTACTCTTATTTGCTCTCCTTTCTACCATATCTCAAGCTGTGAAATTAATATGCACAGAGGACATAAACCCTCAGCTCAGGAATAAAAAGTGACCTTAATATGCTCCTGCTTAATCCTTCTCGGGCTCAGAGTACCATCGCTTTGGGAAAACAACCCAGCACAAGACCAAGGTGCCACCTCGCCCTTCAGTGACAGAGAGCATCCTCCCCACATGCACACTGGGTGTCTCCTTGTGGAACATCCCTCACTGGGAGGGAGCAGCACAGCAGCAGAGGGACCATGCAGGCCAGCAGCAGCACACTGCATCCACGCCTGGACCCCCAGCAGCTGGGAAGTGCTGATCTGATGTGCAGATAACCCCTCAAGCCTGCTGATTCTCAGGGAAAAGCTGCAGGATTTGGCTCAGAGGGCCAGCTGGAAATTGCTTTTGCTTCTCAACCCACCTACACAGCAGCAGTGGGCACTTTGCACAGCAGAACACAACAGGCAGGGCCCCACGATGCTGTTGCCATTGAAGCTGCAAGGAAAAGCTCCATCCAAAGCATTTAAAATAAGAGATTTAATTTATAATGCCCCCTACCCACTGCCCCAGGTCAGGCCTGAAGGCTTTGCCTAGCCTGTGGTTTCAGCTGTTCACAGCTTCAAAACTCTGAGGTCCCAGACAACAACAGCTGAAGGTTTCTGCCAAATTTAATTTTTCAGGCATGAGAAGGTGCCACACTGAGCCCTAAAATGTGCACAGTCAGATGATGCCATGGGTGGCAGCAAGGCTCTCTGCTCTAGGAGAACAACTTCAACAACAGTATTTCCTGCATCCCAGTCTGGAGAGAAGCACAAGCACACACCTTCCTCTAAAGGCACAAACAAGTACTCCCTCCTCAGAAACAGCACCAAATTTTGATAACAAATCACCACCACCTCTCTCTGGAGGTTAAAGCCTACACACATTGAGCCAGTTACACAATTATTCTGGATTTTCAGGAAAAGGAGAATTACTGTTCAAACACATGGAGTGGCAACAGAGAGACAAAAAGCCTTGCCCATGTGAGCACCCAGGGACCGTGCCAGTGGAACAAGTGCTTGCACTAACTGCAAAGTGATGACTGTATTTCTACAGATTCCTCAGCTGTTGCTTTGAACTCTTCCACTGAAAAGCAGTGTTTTGACAGCATACCAGATAAAAAAGGAAAAAAACCCCATAACTCTGAAGTGTATATGAAAACATACACATAAAAATGTACAAATCAAACCATTTTCCTCTGCCGCTGTGAAAGCATCACATTAAATGTCATCAAAACAGTAAATTCCAGAGCAATTTGTTTGTGCACATGTTAGCAGTTCTTAAATTTAATACATGCATGGGTGTAACACACACATTCCCCTCACAATCTTTTCAATAGTTGTCACAGATCTGGAGCACATCAAAAGCAGAGCCCAAAGGTTCTGGACTTCACTCAGAAGTTTGTTTCTAACACCAAGATGAAGACTAAACCACACCAGACTCATCAAAGGAAGACACCAATGGAAGGATAAGGTGTGCCAACACAGCCATCTCCAGAAAGCCATGTTTTCCACCATGAATATTCCAAGCCCAAGTTGCAGACTAGGTTAATTTTGCATGCAAATGGACAGTTACACATCTGACCATTTGTGCAAGCAATTACATGTGCGATTACCTGACTGCATAATTGTGTGGGCCTAATTTTGAAATTGGGTCTTACATTTTCTGTCGAACGCAAATGCTCTATTTAATAAATAGATATTGAGCAGTTTTGAAGCCCATTCCTCCAGACCTACTGACTCTAAACCAAATATTGAAAAAAGATGCTGAAATGTGTATTTACCCAAAAAAGAGCATCATGTAACCCTGGTGTAATGCAGTACATGGCCACCAAACTGAGCCACAAGTTTCTCTGCTGAAACTTCTACTCCTTTAAATCGCAGCTGAAAGACAAATATCTGTACAAACATGTCAGGTATCTTCATCAGAAGCACCAGAAAGTTCCTTATTGTAATTCTTTCAGTGAAAGACTTCTGGGGCTTTCTTGCTACTCAGGATGTATTCTAGGGAGGAAAATCAAAGTACAAGCACAATAAAAGAAACCTATTCTTAGCAAGCTGGTCTGCAGCTCATGAGTACAGTTTCATCACACAAATCCTGAAGATAAGGCAAAATCCAGCTTTGAATTATGAGGTAATGCAGGGTTTTCTGCACACAATCCAAGTGGTTGATGTCCCAGCCCTTTGCATTGCTGACCTCTAGGGAGAGGTTTTTATCTAAATTTAATCACTCTCAACTATTTTCAGCCAATCGTAAGGAGTATTTTTCTTTTATGGAATAATCCTAAATACCATCAATTTTCCTGTGCATGTCAACCACAAGTCTCTATTTTACATGTCAAGAAAAAGCTCTTTAAGATTAGCTGTCAGAGCCTGCGAGTTTTGGCCAAATATCAATTTTCTGTGTGGATGATGCATTAAATTTAAGATGCTTGTTGCTACTGGGGGCAAAGCAATATAGCAATTACCAAGCTATTTCTGACTTACAAATCCATAAGTAATCATATTGCTGGAAACCCAAACTTGGTGGGAAAGAAACTAAGTAGTGTGTTAAAAACAAAGACTGCCACTGGAGTAGTCACTGCCACTTCCCTCAGGATGCATGTCAGTGGGAAGATACCACAGTCCCTGAGCCACAGACACTTGCAAAGATCCAGGGAAAAGCAACTCCAGTTCCTTCAGGGACCCAGGGAAAAGCAACTCCAATTCCTTCAGGGACCCAGGGAAAAGCAACTCCAATGCCCTCAGGGACCCAGGGAAAAGCAACTCCAATTCCCTCAGGGACCCAGGGAAAAGCAACTCCAATTCCCTCAGGGACCCAGGGAAAAGCAACTCCAATTCCTTCAGGGACCCAGGGAAAAGCAACTCCAATTCCTTCAGGGACCCAGGGAAAAGCAACTCCAATTCCTTCAGGGACCCAGGGAAAAGCAACTCCAGTTCCCTCAGGGACCCAGGGAAAAGCAACTCCAATTCCCTCAGGGACCCAGGGAAAAGCAACTCCAATGCCCTCAGGGACCCAGGGAAAAGCAACTCCAATGCCCTCAGGCCTGTATTTCATCCACCACAACTATACATAGACCACAGAGGATCTGAGGTGGCCTTTGCTCCTCTCTGCCCTTCCCTGATGCTTTAGAAGCTGCTACTGTCATCTTTATTACATCTCCACATGACACTAAAGCCCTGTGTTGCATGGCACCCAAATATACCCTCCTTAACATTGCTAAACCACGTTTGTGTGAACCAAGAAATGATGTTGTTGTAGCACCTCATTCTGATGACTCCCAAGGAAAGCTTTGTTTTACCTGCCAGAATAAGCTTCAGATTGTGCCACCAAATAAACACGAGGTTTATTCCAGATATTCCTAGAAAAACAGGCATGCTGCAGTTCATACTAGTTCTTGGAGAATTTAATCAACTG
Source organism: Trochalopteron elliotii (assembly GCA_024734555.1). NCBI lineage: Eukaryota > Metazoa > Chordata > Aves > Passeriformes > Leiothrichidae > Trochalopteron > Trochalopteron elliotii. The sequence continues at coordinate 943,891 of JANPWX010000336.1, forward strand.
CTGGTTTAAGGAAGACACATAAGATGAGCTTTGGTGATCTTCTGCAAGAGTCAGCTGAAGCAACCCTGGCACTTTGGCTCACATCAGCACCACCCAAATCAAGGAGCAACAAGGCAGGTAGCAGTGCATCCCTTCTCCTTGCTGGCACTGCTCCAGTGCTCATCCTCCACCAGCCTGCAGCAGCACTGCCTCATAAAACACTGAAACACCATCCGTGCCCAAGGGAAACAGCAGCATTAAAGCTCAGGACAAACAATGAAAACCTGACACTGGGCCCCAAAAGGCAACACAAACAAATCTAAAGCTGACAGGGGCTACCCAACACAAGGACCCGGTCACCAGTGAGCCAAAAAAGATGGATGGACTCCCAAGCACCTATGTCAGCAATGTACCAGGAGTTGATGTCATTTTGTCACATCACTGAAAAAACCAGTCAGACTAGATCCAAAAAAAAACCGAAAGGAACCAAGTGTCACAGCAATTCTCACATAGCCTGGAACAATTTGGACATTTCTAATGCAGGAAAAGCCCAAGGTACAGAGTGTTGGAGCAGAAGGTTTACGCCCACAAGGACAGGATCCATCTGGGACAGACAGGACCTACAGAAATCATACACACTCTATAGTCTTTATTTGGAAAAAGCCACTATTCGCCATGTTTTGTCTCATTTCCATGGGCTTTCAGCAAGAGTGGGATTATTCAAATTGACAGCAACAGTCTGGCAAGATTGTTTTCCAGTATCAAAGGACACCTACCCAGTAATTGCTGTACTGTAGCATGAGGCATAGCCCACATATTTTAATGCCTTAACCACATGTCGTGGCAGTAATTGGACCAAAACTATTAAGTCCTAATGAACCCACGTCTCCATCACCAAGTCCACCAGCAATATTTGTAAGACATTGTAAAACCACAATTCAACCAGCCCCTGTATAAAATATTACACAGGATTTTAAAAATATGGCTTATAAAAATAATCACTGGAATTTTCCCCCCATTTCTTAAGCTACATGAGTTTTGACTTTTCTGTGCATGAAGAGCAGCTAAAGATGGGGTTTTTTTCTTCTTTTTGTGAAGACTGAGAGTCTCACAAACCAAGATCTTGGGATTAAAATTACCATGAAGAAATTTGCAGCAAGTAACACTGTGTGAATCTGTTTGCTTTTTTTTCCTTCTGTTTTTGGAAGATTAGCCATCTCCTCCTGTCCCCAATCTTTGGCTACCACAAGAAAGCAAAAGCTTCTTAAACAATCTTTTATTGGCAATTTTATTAAAGATTCAAGCTGAGCACCAAAACCCTTGGACAGCCAGAAACATTCAGCACAGACCTGATTTTGTTTCCTTCCTAAGAAGCTGGACCAAGCCAGGGAAAATGTGAAGCATCACTACAGTTGCTGGCTGCTCCAGAAAGAACCCCCCACCTGTGCTGCAGGCACCACATTGCACAGCAGCTGCTTGTTATATCGTGATACAATGAAGCTTCACAGTGACACCAGAAGCAACTAGAAACAAACCCAGCCCAGGACTTCAGTGTGTTATGCAGCATGAGGGCGACATAAATGCTGTACAAGTTATCACCACTATTTATAGGCCCTAATAATTCCACATTTTTCTAATCTGATCTTCCCCATAAACAGTGCAGCCCCAGGTGACACCAGGGCAGCGCAGCTGCGTGAACTGGCAGCAGTTTAAAACATGCTGCACCAGAGGATCCAAGCAGGCATGATTTTAAGAGCAGTGCAAAGCACCAGGGGACAAAGAAATACCCTCTGCTGAGAAATCCAGGGAGAAACTCACAGTTGCTGGCACAGAGGTACTCCTGTGGCTAAAGGAACAGACAAAGGAAGAGAGAAGAGTGGCAATGACTTTTTATTTGTTTTGAAAATTTCCATTTTCTCTCAATGGGCTACTAATTCCCTCGTTCCCTTGCGCTAAGCTGGCTCTGGGAAGAACAATTCTCAGCTCCTACCACCCAAGCCCCCTGTGGAATAGGGTCCCCACACACTTCACCGGGTCTGAGTCAGCTCAGGGAAGGAGTGAAATAGCTGGGATCGAACCTCAATCCTCTAAACATAATTAGCTGCACACCATTCCTTTTGGATATCAGTTTCTCCTGTTCACAGTGTGCTAATTCAGGCAGCAGTCACTGAGGTACATAAGGATGGCTTTCAAATCAAACAGCTACATGCATTATTTTTGCCTCCGTCCTACACAATTCCATGGCTTTTTCCATACGCTCCAATGCGTATGTCCTCTGAGCATTATTAATAGCTACTGAAGAATATTATCTGCCTACCAATCACTTCAGCTTCCTATTTAATGGCAAGTACATTTTTAGAGCATCAAATATATCAACAGGGACAATGGTTGCTAAATTTGAGTCAACAACAACTGGAAAACGTTAGCTACTTCAGTGGCATTTTTACATGCTTGCAGAAATATCTCTTGAAATAAATGAGCCTTTTTTTATCCTTTCAAAGAGATAATAAAATAATACTGAATTCTAGATACCGTCACATATCCTCAGCAAACAGCAATTTAAATTTAGATAAATACATTTTTACTGCCAAAGATAATGAGCAAAAATAACTACAATTCAACTTTGCATAGTGGATTGGAGGACAAAAAAGACCACCTTAAAATGACAGCTGGCTGGCAGGCACGGTGCAGAATGAACGCACACCGACAAACACTCACCAGAACACAGACAATCTTGGAAAAGGGGTTAAAGCAAAATGATTCTTAGGAACAAATGCTTATCGTTGCATCTGGCTGCAGCATTAACCTTAAAAGACTACTAAAATATTCCATTAGCATACTAACCACGGTACATAAACTTTTATGTTTAAAATGTTCAATATTTCAACGTAATTTCAATTAATGAAAATTGAACATTGGGATATGTATCGAGTGTAATGGTTTTTCTTCCTGTGAGTGCACCAAAGCAGCTCCAACCTGCCTGTACCAGCTCCCACCACGGGAGCAGTGTCCAGGAAAAAGGTCCTCAGCAGCTAGCAGGGCTTCAAATGAGCCAAATGCCACCACAAATCTCTGCCCTGCATGCTCAGCTCTGCACACTGAGGTTATTTAAGCACGTGCTGAAATGCAAAGTGTGCAAGCACACCTGCAATATCTGCCCAGGGACCTCAGCAAGCAGCAGCAACAGAGAGGTGCCTGCCCCACAGGAGAGGCTTTCTTGGGAAAACAGGGGACAAAGGGATGGAAGCACCATTTGGAGAGTGTCAGTGGAGCAGAAAGAGCCAAGCCACAGCTCAAGTCAGTAAGACAGGCATAGGTTTCAGAGCTTTATCCAGTGTATCATCACCAACCCGGGACACAGGAGTATCCTGCTCTCACAGTAATGCTACAGCCAAGGTTGTGTCACTGTTTCACAGTTTTGAGCTTTTCCAACTTTTCTGCAACCCAGTTTAGTTCAAAAGGGGGTTTTGTTTGGTTTTTTTTTCTTACAGCATGCAAGCTTTTTTATTCAACCTCCCTCTGGCATGATCCATTTCCTACATGAATCACAGTCGGGAGGGGTGAGAAAAAGAGAGAGGTCAGGTATCACAACTCTATTAAATAGACATTTATTAGGCAGTTTAGTCAAGCAGCTGCAGGCAAAGGGTCACATAATGCCCTTGCACTGCCACAGTAGCCTCTCCACATGAATTTAAAGCCCATCAGCAGCATGTCCCACAGCCCAGCAGCTCCTCTGGGAACACAGCCTAGGAGGGAGACCTGCCTGCCGTGGGGCAGCTCAGACCCTGGTACCACAGCCAAAACTGCTCTGAGCCTGGACTGGTCCCCTGTGGGATTTTGGAAGATTTCTGCAAGCTCTGTATTTCTGTAAACTCAACAGCAGCTGGTGATGAGACACAGGAGCATGTCACCATGTGACAAGAGCCCACGTTGCACTGCTGACTTATTAGGAGATTAAGAAAGATCAAGTTATAAATGCCCATTCAGTGATTGTACGTGTAGCTGCACAGACACTGGGAGAGAAAGGAGCTGAACATAACATGAGTATAATCTTAGAAGCCACTAAAAAGGACTTGACAGGAACACTATACAATGACTGATCATTTTTTTTATAGTTCAAAAAGAACTGTATCTGCTAAAAGTCTGAAGCTTACTTTGCCTTTTATTTACTTGATTTTCCTACCTCCTCCTTTGTCAGGAGCTAGAGCTTATAGGCTTCAGGCACAGAAACAAAAAGCAGTTACCACCAGAAAAGAAAAATATTTTTTGATACTCTTTGCAGTATGGATTTCTATTCTTCATATATATTTCTATTCTTGGCACTCAGCACAAGCTTATGGTCTGACCAGTATGTGCTCCTGCAGTTTGAATAATTGACTTTGCTGCCCAAACATCAGCCAACACCAGACCCTCACGAATCACTGATGCACGAGCAAATATTCATCTGCCCTGGACTTTGCACACCCTCTATGCAAAGTGGGAAGAAGGACAAGTTTCCCTGGCAGGCTGGGGAAAAAAAAAAGAGAAAATAAGGAGATATATATAGCAGCAGCTGTTCAAAGACTTCAGGAGGCTTGGCATGTGCCCATATGCCCAGCAGAGGTAGCGGACAGTAGAAATGAGACCATTTATCACGTGGACACACAGCTCATCACAGGGGAACTGCCACCGAGCACGGCTTAAAGTGCTCCTCCAAAACAAGAAGTTGCTAAACAAACATTAACTAAAGTTGCTGAAATGATGAATCTTTCTGGCAGATTGCAGTACTCCCATGGGATAATTCAGCTTTGGCTACGTGGGCACACATAAAATCCACCAGCAGCCTGCACTTGTTTGCAAAAGAAAAACCTTTAAGTCAGTGAAAATCAGAGCCTGTTGCACAACCCGAGGAGTTGTCAGCGCACAAATGATTCACGGGAAACAGCCCAGCTGCACTCACCTCATCCTGCCTTCGCCCCTGCCACAGTAAAAACCAAATCCCATGAACAAGCCCCCTCTCCTTTCCCAGCAAAATTGCCTCAGTGCATTGTGTAGAGCCCACAAGGGCAGACAGACCTGGCTTATCTGTTTCCACAGAGCTGCCATCACTTGCCTTTGGTTTTAAGAGCATAAATGCTCAGTTGCACAGCACTAAACCCCAATCTACACAGGCAGGATGCAAAGTTCAGAAGCTTCCAGGGAACCATTCTATTGCCCCACATCAACCACCACATAATGGCTCATCCTTACTGTCCTAAGAAAATCAGGAAAGGCACTGTTGTCATACAAAAACAGAAAAAAGAAATGAAACCTATGGCTACATCATCTTTTTGAGCAAGTACATGTATTGCAGAAGGACCATCTGATCTGAGTGACCGTGTATCTTCTATTTTCTTTCCTAGTTTATCACAACAGTTCCTACACTATCAGGGCCAAGCACTTTATTCCCAGTTTGAACTCATTTACCTTCAGCACCCAGTCATCACTCTGGTACTGACTTACTGTTTACCTTAACGAGTCCTCCAGAACAAGTCACCTGAGCTGCTCTGGCTGCTCATATTAAGCACTTCAGTGTTTGGGTCACTTGCCCAGTGTGCTCTTACACCTCTCCTGTCACACGTGCAGGGGCACAGGAGCGTGGGGGACAGGACTCCAGGGACGGCTGATTCCCTGCTAGCTACCTGAAAAGCTGCTCCTCGGCCTGGGAAAGGAGGTGTGGAGGAGAGCTGAGCAGGAGGAGCAGAGCCTGGGAAATCACAACCACAGCTCCGGGCGATTCGTCCTCATGCCGGGAGCTCCTGGGGGCTGCTGCCACCTAGAGATGCTCACAGAGCCAGGCTGCGGGCTGACCACCCCGCCGGCCCCACCACCGCCCAGGAAATGCTCAGCCCCCACCCCAGAAGCTCCCCAGCTCTGGCCAGCGACTCACAGAAAGGTGTTTCTCCAAAAAGCCTTTGGAAGATGTGCGAGCTCTGGATCACAGGCTGTGCCTCCAGATACACGGCGAGTCAATGCGCCGTGCTTTGCTTAAATTCAATTTAAAAGCAAAACAACAGAAAATAACCCAACCAAACTAAAATCCCCTGAAAACTAGAATAAAACATTTAATTCGATTAAGGTGTGTGGCTAATGCCGTGCTAGAAAAGTGAAGGCACATTTCAGAACAACTTGGCATTAGGGTCAGGAGTGCAATGCAGCACTTGGAGTTCAGCCAGGAGCACCCACAGGGTGCTGGACCCTTTGCTGCCATGGACCAAACGTGCCTTTCTCTGCCACCCATCCCACTTCACTACCGTGCAGGCTCAGGAAAAAGGCTTCCCCCTTCATGAGCTGCTACTGCCAAGTCTCATTTGCTTTACTCATAAGGCATGTATTTCAGGTCCTTATTATTACTGTTTTCATGTTAATTACAAGCGCAGCTCCTAGTGCCAAATTCCATACACATAAACATCAATTACCATCTCCTTTTTTAAAAGCAAAGTCACAACTCAGTCACTGGGGCACTCCGCAGTGCCGGTCTCGGCAGGGCAGGTGCAGCACAGAGCCTGCGTGGTGCAACCCCGTGCCAGAGCTACCCTGGGATCCCTGGGGATACCCCAGGATCCCTGAGGGTGCCCCCAAAGACAGTGCCAGAACCAGTCTCCTCTGCCCTGCAGCAGGGCTCGCTCTCAGTGCTCTCAGGGGACACGCAGGGACAGCAGCAGCAGAGATGTCCCCACAGACACCTGAAGGGTTTTATGGCACCCAGGGACACCCAGGAGGGTGCTGAGCCCACAACAGCACCCGCTCCCTTTTGGTAAAAAGGCCCAGACAGAACAACCCCCGTGCAGGGGCCAGGCCCTCTGATGGCAGTGACAGGCTGAAACTGCCAGTCAATATTTATCGTGCCTTTGCAAAGGCACTCAGGGCTCAGCCTAATTTTAACCATCAAATAGACATGGTGGCGGAATAAACGGGAGAGGTGCCAAGGAGGGCTGTAGCAAAGGAGAGGAGCTGCATCTCTCTGAAGGCGTGTGGCATGTCCCATCCGACATGGCCCAGAGAGGAGTAAAGGCATGAAATTAAAGACTGCCCATACATCAGCCTGAACACGCTCCTCACTGAGAAATAAAAAGAAAGAGAAGAGGAAATAAAAAAAGAAAAAAATAAACTGCAAAAATGTTTGAAGTACAGTTATTCTCAGAACAGCTGAATACTTCAAACAGGACCAAGTTAATTTGGCTGTAATTATTTAACAACTCACCAACCCCACATATCAGAAAATGGAGTTAATTTATCAGCTATTTTCAAGCAGAACAAAGACTCGCCAGCTTCCAGGTAACAGCCCAAGCTGTTTGGCTCACGTGACCCCGACTGAGCTGTGCACTGCAAACATTATATGCCCAAGCACGGAGACAGAAGAAAGCAGAAAACCCCAACGTGTTTACTTATTTACATCTTAACCAAGACACACGGGATAATGAAATCAAAAGTTTGGCCAACAGCTTGCTTGCCTGAGCAACGGCATCACCATCTCTCGCAATGCACAGAAAACAAGGGTAGCAGCCAGAGCCCCATCCTATTGCCCTCGAAAGCCAAGAGAGCCCAAATTCGGGGGGGTCCTAAATACTTGCAAATCATGGCTCCCTGTCCAGCCTGCCTTGCTATTCCAGCAAGGACCAAGTAGCAAGACTCAATCATTGCTAGCTGCCAGTGCCCACAGCAGCGCCTAAACCCCTCCAAATAGGAAATGTCACTCCAACCCTTCTATTTTAATAAACGGATTTTCTGTTTTGCACAGTGCTGGGCACGGAGGCTTTTCAGCAGCACAGATCCCGGAGGCTTCCCCAGAGACGGCAGGAAGGCAGGCGAGCAACCCTGGACCGATGCTTTTTTATTTTCACTGGGGTATAAATCCAGCAATGGAGAGTCTTTGTGATTGTCCACGCCAACAGCCCGGTCCGAGCGGTGGGAAAGATTGCAGAAGAGCACAGGAGCATCCCAGTGGGACGGCTACTGCCCAAAACCGGGGCAGGCTACGGGAAAAGTGTGAGACAGAAAAGTATCAAGTGAGGCGAACAGTCAGGCTGCGTGTGAGCAGGGAGGCAGGCAAAAAGGTACAGTGAAGCAGCGCCTGTGAAACAAGGAGTGCCATTCTTCTTCAGCGGGGATTTACCGATTCAAACCGCAGGAAGAGAATATAGAAAAGAAAGCAGTAGCCCAGCATTTCACCCCTCCCGATTTCGAGGGTTAGAAAACAATCACACAGTGAAAAAAGTAAACCAAGATCAAAAACCGCCTTCAAAGCCCAATCAGGCAGGGAAAGCCAGGACACGCTCCTCTCGCTTCTAACCAAACGTATCCTTCCTTCTTTCTGTTACATAAAGCCTCAAAATATAAACTAAATTGCGAGAACGAGGAGCTGTTGCACCAATACCGCCCAAACAGCATACATTTTGTATCACCGGGGAGGGAATTAAAAAAAAAAAAAAAAAAAAAGGAAAAGAAAAAAGCGAAGTTATAAAGACTGAAGAGATTTCCTTTTAATGTTTTATTCACAGCAAAGGGGCGATGCAGCGGGGGGCGATCCCAGTGCCCTCCCCGGGCGACTGAGCCGGCACAGCTCGTACTACGGCGGCAGAAAGCGCTGCTCGGATGCCAACAGGAAAACAAAATTCAAGCCAACGCCGCAAGTTTCCCTCCAGAAAGTTAAAAATTCCGGGCAGACCCTGCCGGAGGAAAAAAAGCGCCTTTTCCAGCGTTAACTTCCAAGCCGCCTGCTCGCCCTCCCCCGTGCGCAAACACCTCGGCCCGGTGTTTACGCGGCGGGATCGGGACACGCCGCGCACACGAACGCACAGGTGTACGGGGGACGAACGCCGCCTCGCCCGCCCGGCGCGCCGCGATGCGAACTTCGGGAGCGCGGCCCCGTCGGGGCGGCAGCGGCACCTGCGGGGACACGCACGGCGCCCTGAACGCTGGGA
>JANPWX010000336.1:957748-1017412 GCA_024734555.1 Trochalopteron elliotii
GGGGACACCGGGAGCGACCCTGCCCCGGGGGACACAGGGACACCTCCCGATGCAGCCCCCCGGCAGAGCAGCGGCCCCAGTGCGGGCTGAGGCCGTCCCAGCGGCGGCCGCAGCTGAAGCGCGCCCAGGCTCTTCCCCGCTGTGGGAACTCCCCCATACACACCTGGTCGGGACAAGGACATGGCATATCACCCTCCTCCCTGTGTTCTGCCCCATTCCGTGAATGCTCACAGCCCCTCATGCAAAGACGAGCACCCCACCTGCACTCTCAGCACCGAGGTGAGTGTGGGGCTGCCCAGTGCTCAGCCGAGGCAAGTGGGAAGCTTTGGGGTGGAAGGGCTGGAAAAGGAGGGAGAAAGGTTTTAAGGACAACAGGGCAGGTTGGCGGCAGCTTGAAGGTCGCTCTTCAGTGTGGTGGTGGGTGGACTTGGCACTGAAGCAGCTGATGAGAGCCACGTTTTCCAACCTGCCTGCAACTCTGTGAGGCACAGAGGTGTAATGGCATCTCCCACCAATGCACTCCCCATCTCGATGTCCCCTGCCAGCTTGGTGGCACCTTCCCAATGCTCTCAGGTGGGGACAGCTGCAGTGCCAGGGTCCTGCAAGCGTCAGCCCAGCATCCCCCTCACTACCACCCACCCCAGCACAAGGGTGAAATGCTGACACAGATGGCCTCCCTAAGAGGTCCAGGGGATCGGCGTCTCATCCAGACTTGTCTCAACAAGACAGCGACTGAAAGTCTCAACATCTCATCACAGGTGGGAGACAGCAGCTGCCATTTATCGTTCTTGATGAGTTGATTGGCATCTTCAGTCATAACTGAACTCTGCAAGTGCACAAGAGAAGAACACCTTCAGTTCTTCGCTTCATGTCCCCAAAATTGTGTGTGCCCTAGGTTTTGAAACATGCTCACCCTGATCAAGCCCTTCTGTATCTCATCGACATGAAGGAACTCTCCTTATGCCTTTCCAGCTGGTCTGTGCAATACCTCTTGGAGTGACTTCCCAGTGATGCTAACAGCTTTCCCTGGCACCCCCAAGCAGATGAGGTGGAAGACACCGCAGCAGCAAGTGCCTTCCCTCCAACCAGCTCCAATGGAATGGTTTTCTCACAGGAATTAACCTCAGAGGAATAACCCCAGTCCCTCCAGCCAAAATGCCTCCTTTGCAGAGAAGCCAGAGGCTTGCATGCCTATAAAAAAAAAGAAAAAAAAAATCCCTAAATCAAGATAATATTTCAAGTTGGATTATGGCTCTCACCAAAGAGCTGAAAGTTTAGCTGGAATGAATTGGCCAGATTTGCAGAAAGGAGGCTGTAAAGAAGGCAGTGTCACTGCCCTCTGTGCTGCATCCCACTGCCAACATCAGCGGTGGCAAAGGGGCAGCTCAGAGGCAGGTGAAAGAAAAGGCAGCTGGGAAGCAGAACCCCAGTGCAGGGTCTTCAGCCTCTTCCTCAGGGTTTTCCCTGAGAACACCACCTGGGTGAGGCCAGCAGGAGAGGCTGGGAGCCAGCTCTTGCTGAGTAGATTAGCAGCAGTGCTGATCATCCTCCTTGCCACCCCCAGGAAAGAAGCATGATCCCTGCCTGGCACAGAAATGGATCCAATGGGAGGCTGTGAGGCGAAACTCGCTCAAATATTGAACTAGAAGAATTTTGCTCGATCTGCCTCTCAGTAAACAGTGACTAATTGCTCTGGCTGGAGCTGCTGTACCTTCTAGATTGGAAGGTGTAGATGGAGCAACGATAGTGAAGGCTCCTTACCTGACGCCGGCTGTACATTAATCACAAATGTTTGCTATGCAAATCTTGTCATACAAAGCAATTATTGCTGTTCCCATGCTGACCTCATGTTTATTTATTACATGAGCTCTTTATTTGAACCTTGCCTGGTCTCTCTTCCGTTATAAGCGTATTAGTATGTGGCTTTCCAAAGGCACCCAGCTGAGAAATTGTAGATTTATTTGTGGTGTGGAGGGATGGCACACGACACACTGACTGCAATGCAGAGCCGAGAGGCTCGGCTCTTACACCAGTGGCTCTTCATGCAGAATACTCTCACCCCGAGGTCTCTTGCTGGGATGAAGGACACTTTCTAACAGCACAGGGCTGCAGCTCCGGGGTTGCTCTGACGCTGCAGTATTAACTGATGGTTAATGGAGACTGTCAGCCCTGGGAGCTGCACAATAAAACTCTGCTTGGGCTTCTTCAGGGCCCGCTCAGTAAAAGGAAAATTTTACACAGTGCTTCGTCCTTGGCTCTGTCACCTTTGCCTACCTCCAGAATGATGAGTTGGAAATAGATTTAACTGTGCCATCAAGTAAGTTGCAAGTGTGGTTTTGAGTGCGGTGGTTTTGGGTAGCTGGAGTGATGGGTGTCTTTAAGCACCAAATATTCTCTTGCCAGAGGAGTTTTCTCCATGTGATTTCATGTTGGGCAACACTGGCATCCGGTGGGCAGAGGGTTTCCTCCTTAACAGCTTGTGGCAGCTCACTCCCTTGATTTTGTCCTATGGCTTCTCGAGACGATCATTAAATGCAATTTCTACATTAATCTGAGTTTTGCTTTCCCCCTTCCTTCAGTTGGGCTGCACAGCAGGCAGAGCAATGTATTACCTTTTTTACAGTTTTCTTTTAAACACGCTCTGCAACACAGTCTAGGGTCTTCTGAAGGCAGCTGGCCCTCCATGCCACTCAGTTTTGTTGTGCAAGGACTCTGCCTGCCTTACACCACAGGCAAGTCTCTGTTCCTCCCTTGAAGGTGACAGGAAGGGTCTCTTTCTTCAAGTCAAACCCTCCTGTCTGACCTCTGTGGGCCCCGTCCTTATCCACAAACAGTATTGGTGCTCTTTTACTGGGGGAAACTGTAGAAAAGCCCCCAGAGCTTGGATGAAATCAAATCCCTCTTACACCCCTCAGCCCTCCCTGCTTCTCTTGCTGCTCTTTCTTCCGCTCTCACCTCTGCTTTCAGCTCTTTCCAATGTAGCATCATTTTCTGATGCAATTAACACTTCTCATCGCTTCCAAATCATTAATAAAGCCAGTAATTAACAGCAGGTCTGACAGTGAACTGAGCAGTGCCACACTGTGTACTTTTGCCCCTCTCCAGCATCACCCCTCCCTTAGGATCTCGGCAGGCTTTCCATCCATTCGACGACTTGCATGCCCCGGTCAATTTGAAATATTCCTCCCCCCCAGTATTTCTCTTTTATAGTCCAGCTGTAGCTTTTGCTAATTGTTCATGAAATTACTTTCCTCTTTTATTTTTTTTCTAAAGCAATATTTTTCTTGAGAAGTTGAATTTAAAAGGGGCCATAAATGACTAATTGTAATTAATAAAAATGAAGAAATAATTGGGCAATGTCTTTAAATGTATATGCCTGGAGTCAAACTCCTAAATCCCTGTTTCTCTTAGATCAGCTTGGGGTTTTTATTCTCCCCTGAAGGAACAGCAGTGCCCAAGACTGTCAGGGAGTACTCCAAGTGATGGAATAACTCTCCAACAACACCAGAAAGCTGAGTGCTGGGAGAATGTGGTGGACCATGCTGGCTGCACATGGCTTACTGCTGCCCTCCTCCCTTGCTGACAGGGAAACTGGCTGTGCCAGGGCAGGAGTGGCTTTGGGGACCTGGTGGACAACTTGATCCTCTTGAAAAACACCGCCTTTAACCCGTGGAGAGCCCTGCCACTTCCACAAGACTGTTAGAAAGGGATTAGACATTTAAGGGCAAGACAGTTACATTAAAAAAAAAAAGGCAGCAATAAAAGGCTTTTGTGGTTCAGAGCATAAATCAGCCTTTTACTGCTTCCCCTTGCAGGGAGCACAGCCACAAGCGTTCTAACTCAGGGATTTTTATATCCAGTTGTGAAATATCTGGGGGCCAGCAGTGCCAGGGAGCGGGCACAGGACCCTGTGCCTGAGTCAGCATTGCCCAGCCAAGGATGCTGCAGCATCCTGGTGGCTTTGGCAGGGAGGCTGAGTGATGGTGTGCAGTCAGGGACATCATCCCGTTGTGCAGAGCAGGACTTGGAAGTGCACAGAGATGGTTTTGAGGGCCACTTCACCCCTGCACCCCTCTCCTGATGATAATTAACTGCTGGTGGTTTTCCTTTGCCAGTGTAGACTAGCAGAAACTCAGATCCACCTCTCCAGCTCATTAAAAGGTCACATTTTACAAAGCAGCCCAGCCACCCTAACCAAATGAGTGCCTGGCTGATGGCCTTCAGTGTGAAATTAGGTTTGTGGTTTCTGTGGGATTAAGCGTGGCTTCCTCCTCTCCTCCCCAACCTCCTTGGTTGTGTTCCCAGTCGCTGATGAGCATTTGATATGCAGAAAACACTCTGTGGCCAGAAGCAAGCATTCCAAACCCTGGCTTTGCTTACACCTGGGATGGTGCAGAGGCAGGAGGCTTGGAGGAGCTGCCATGTAGCAGAGCAGAATATGCCACACAGGGCCAAACCTCGGCAGCCACTTGGAGAGCTGTCAGTCAGCCTAGGTTTGAACGCCCTCCATGCAGGGAATCAGGTCAACACGTCACTTTGTTTCCACTGCTCCTTGCAAAGTCAAGGGTGACAGAGCTGGCCTAGCTGGGACACGTGTAACCAGCTCTGGGTCCCTCCGTCTGCTGGACCAGAGAAGGACATATGCAGCACAGTAGTAAATTGTTCAGCTGAAAGCATGGGAGAACTTGTGCCTTGCACTGCAGCATCTTATGTCATTTAACAAAGCAAGCGTGTGGCAGCTGTGGTGACAGAGATGCTCCTTGTCAGCCGTGCTGAACGGGAAGCCCTGGGTCCGTTAGGCAACACGTGCCAGAGTGCACAAAGCTGGAAGCAGGCATCTCTGCACAGAGTGGGCAACCTTGAGACAAACACAAACATTTGGTGTGAGAGAAATATTCACCTAGGTGTCCTCTAGCCTGCAAGCAGAGCCTCGCTCACACGTGACAAGCAGCCAAAAGGCCATGCAAGAAGAAAGCTTGTGCAAGAGGAAGATGACTACTCACCTGAAGACAGCTGAGACCCTTGGAAATACCTGCTAGCCCACCTCAAACTGATGTCAAGACAATTATGGGGGTTTCTTTATAAGTACAGGCTTTTCAGTTCACACCTGGAGAAGCAGAGCAGTAAATACAGGCTCTGCATGTGCACAGGCAGGTGAGCAGCTCTATGGAAGTACATGGCCTTTGCAGATACCCGTGGTGAACATCTGTGGGCAGAGAGTGGCATGGAGGTATCCCCACCTCCTCCATCTCCTGCAGAGATACTCTGCTGCTTGGCCGAGATCCCCAGCTCCACGTTTCAAGAAGTGGGACCTACAATGGGAGCAGTGTGGAGCTCAGCTGTGTTTGCAGGACTTCAGAGATGATATCATAACCCCAGAGGCAGAGCAGAGTGGAGCTGCAGGCAGGCAGAGAGATGTGAGCTCAGCCATTCACCAGGGACAGTTAATCCAGCATTAACACTGGACCCATTGTGGGGTGGTGCAATGCACTAGTTTGTCTTTTTTTTTTTGTGGGTTTTCCTTTTCAGAATTATTGTTTGAGGAGTAACAAAAATTCCCCTGAAGCACAAAGAAGAGTACTCTGGGAACCTGAAAGAAGCCACCCAATTAGATAATAGAAAAAATATCTCATAAAGACAAAATTTCAGTAGCAGCTAATACAACACAGGCTTTGTAATTGTATTTTCTCGAAATAAAGGCTGATCTCAAGAAAACATTTTAGACTGTACTTGGGTTTTTGTGGTGTTTATATCTCATTCATAGCAAAAAGCTTTAAATACACTCTCAGTTACTATAAGGGCCCTAAAAGAGGTCTACGTTGTCCACTCTGAATTAGGGTATCATTCTGGTTTGTTTTGGGGTTTTTTTTTGTTTAGTTTTGGGTTTTTTTTGTTTGTTTGTTGGGGTTTTTTTTGGTTTTTTTGTTGGTTTTTTTTTTGGTCCTCTTGTATATGTCAAACTCCTCAGCAACCTGCTTTTCCAAGGGCCTCACATTTCACAGAATCATAGAATAGTTTAGGTTTGATTCAAAGGTCCTTTCAAACTCCCTGCAATGAGCAGGGGCACAACTCATCTAGATCAGGTTGCTCAGAAAACCATCCAACCTAACCCTGAATGTCTCCGGGGCTGGGGCATCCACCACCTCTCTGGGAAACTTGTGTCAGTGCCTCACCACCCTCATTCTGCCCAGTAGAAGATGCAGTACTTTTCCCATCACCCACATGCAAAAACATGGGCATTTTTGTTTTCTTCCCAACTCATATATGACATCCAAATACAGCATTCTCTTGCCTAGTTCTCTCTCACTCATCTGTCTTTTCCCACCTCTCCCCTACCTTCTCTCCTTGATCCTGGTGGTGTGTCTCACATCTGAAGCCAAACTCCTCTCAGCTCAATGACTTCCTGCCATATTTCATGTCCCCTTTATTTTTAAAAATAGAAGAACATCCTCCCAAAGTGGCATTGAGCAAAATGCAGTAAAGAAAATATCCACTTGATACTGAAAAGTTTCTGCTTCTTTCTTTTTGTTGCTGTTGGATCATACTTCAGTCTGGTGCTGACTTCTCAAGCCATACAGTACAAGAACATCAACATCCTAACAATATTTGCATTTGCTTATGGGTGACTCAGTTTTGTGAGATGACAGAAGGCAAATACAAGCTATGGTTTAGAATTATCATGCCAAAGGCTGTCAGTAATAGGGCTGGAGTATCTCCTACATGGTCAAAACACCCCACTCTTTACAACACGTTCAAGGTTGCATCTGAAAAATTTTAAGGGGGACTAAAGGATATCCACATTTGAAAAAAAAAAAAAAACCCACACATTTGAAGCCCCCAGTCAATTATTTACGAAGCAGTTTCTGAAGCCTTTTTTTTCCTAAAAATTCTTTCTACGAAAAATTCATTTATGCAGCACAAACTGTGTCTATAAATAATAGACACTCCAGCTCACCTGCCTCTTTACATTTCTATAGGCAATGCAAGCTCTACTTATAACAAAATAGAGCAAATTAAGGCTGCTGCCTTATCAGCACACATCCCCCGTCTGGCACAATTTTCTGGATGGTCCTGTTTGCCTGATAACTCATTGTTTCTATAGCAATCCTGACAAGAAGAGCTT
Source organism: Trochalopteron elliotii (assembly GCA_024734555.1). Lineage (NCBI taxonomy): Eukaryota > Metazoa > Chordata > Aves > Passeriformes > Leiothrichidae > Trochalopteron > Trochalopteron elliotii. Next base: position 964,872 of record JANPWX010000336.1, read on the forward strand.
CCCATTGTGCTCCAGGAAAAGGGTACTCCCAAGACCACAGCAGCTTTATTAGCTCTAAATACCTTACAAATAGAGCCTGGTTATCAAAATTGGTTTCCAAAAGTCACCATTATTTCAAGCTTTGCTGTTAACACACCCAGGACGAGATGTTCAGTCGCTCACAAGGGACCAGCCCATTTGCTCAGAAGCTCGTGCTGGGTTGATTTGTAGGAACTGCACCAGTCAGATCCTTCCAGGTGCCTGTTGCCATGTTAAACAGGTCTATTATTCTAAATTTTCCATGTAGCTGTAGGAGGTGTGAAGCTGCCAAGGTGAGTGGAGCACTCAGTAACTTAGCAAACTGCACCAAAGAGGATTTAGAACCCAACTTGTTATCAACTTAGAGCTTGAACTCACCTGTCCTCAACTGAGCAGGAAAAGCAAAGTGATGGGCTGAGGTGGTGATGCCTTGGGAAGGCTGACCTGAAACAGAGACTGAACAGAGCTAGAGAATAAAGTAGGTATTTATTGAGGGGCCTTTAGGATACACCTTAGGCAGGACAAGAGTCTGACCAGGGCTACCCCCAAGGTGGTCACAAAATGGCTGATCCATCACACGATCTTACATTTTTACAAGTTTTGGTCCATTTGCATATTGGGGTTTAATTGTCCAATTACAGCTTCAGGTTGTGAGGTCTCATCCTTCTTGTTTCCTCCCTTCAGTCCACTGTTGTTTATGCTGTTGGGCTGAAAGTTGTCCTTGGTCCACAGAAAGAAAAGAATTTGTTTTGTCTCCCTACTCTGTGAAGAGAGCTTAGTAGCACTTAACATGAGGCTCAGAACTGCACCCCTAGGCAGCTACCTGAAATCTAAAGCTTAAGGCATCAGTGGTGTTGGGGGTCTGGGCACTGCTTGGGGGTGCTTTTCCATGCAGGACACCCCCTCCTTGCCTTCCCTGGGGCCGGAGCCCACCGGGAACCGTGGCACAAAGCTGAGCAGTGTTTCAGGGCGCTGCTGCCAAGGCAAGGGCAAAACTTCTGCTGGCAGGACAGGAGCAGGCAGCAGGCCAGGGGGTTGCCTTGTCTGCAGGCAGCCATGCAAATCTCCACCTAAATTTTCCCTTTTTTATTTTTCTCTTCTTTCCTGGAATCCAGCCATTTGCAAGGTGAATGGTCTCTTCTTGCACTACTTTTTTTTTTAAAATATTTTTTAAAGCATGCACTAGAAAAGGAAATTTTCAGCAAATCTTAGGTACAATATAAATCTTGTTATTTAGATCTAAAATCCATTTTCATATTTCTTTTTAACCTCCGTTACTGCTTTTCTGAATATTTGGTGATCAGGGAAAAAAAAAGAGAGCTACTTCAAATTATGACAAAGGTCTCACCCCCCGACAACACTGAACAAGAGAACAGATTTGACATGAGCAGTCACAGGAATTAATGCTGCTGCTTTTTGGACTTTATTCGATGTGCAGAGGGTCTGGCATGTTCCTCACGAAAATGTCATTTGATAGCTCTTATCACCAAAAGAGGGCAAAGGAAGGTGTAGGAGAAATCACAGCACCTTCACATTTTCTCCACAACTTTCCAGCTCATAAAAGTGCTCGCAGAAGGGAATAAAAGGATTTGTTTCATTTTTCTCCCTCAAGTTTTTTTTCCCCCTGTTATGCCTAGCGTAGCATTTTTTTCAGTAAATTGAGATAAAAGGTGCTAGCAGTTTATTTTATCTTGATAGACTAAAACTGATTCAAATTCAGAAATTGTCCCTATTCAAAAATATCAATGCCACTGGAAGATCACCCATGGAAAAAAAAAAAAAAACACCTACCCCCAAACACCCTGTCCTGATTTGGAATAACTCTCATAAGAAGGGAAAGCTCTCATTTTTTCAACCTACAAGCCTTCCAGTTCTCCCACACCACCTTCTGAAATTCTTAGCCACAGGATGGTTTGGGTTGGAAGGGACCTGAAAGCCCATCTGGATCCCAACCCCACAAACACAGACACCTTCCACCAGATCAGGTTGCCCAAAGCCCCATCCACCATGGCCTGCTCTGATCACACAAGAGGTGACTTGAATCCAGATCTTGTCCCATTATCCATGACACAACCACTTACTGACTTCAGCACGGTTTTCTGAGCTTTCCCCATTTGAGTGGCTTCCCTCTTCTGCCATAAAAACCTGCCACAAATTCCATCCATCCTTATGAACAGGAATGGTTGTAAGCTTCATGCCTAAGGTTTAAATTAAGACTGGGTGAAGACTCAGAATTTAAGATTAAGTGTTCAGCCCCTGGCTAATTATGTTTGTACAGTTCAATTTCCTTGGCAAGCATTTGAGATAAAAAACAAAACAAAACGAGCCCCAAACAATATTTACACATTCTAGAACACAGCAAATCCTTCCTAGAAAAGGCACAAGAAATCCCTGTAGAGCTCTGGTACGCTTTCAGCCGGTCTCCTGCCCAATTTCCTGAGGAAAAAGAAACAAAAACAAAATGCAAGTTCACGACCTTGTGATTTTTAAAAAAGTGAAATATCTTAAATATTTGTATTTGTCTGTTCTGGCTGCTCAATATGCATTATAGTTACATATGCAATTAGCTTCTATTCCACACCTCTGCATGGGTGAAGATCTGAAGTACAAATCCCCTTTGCAGCTATTATACATCACTTTTCAAGAATTGTCTTTAAAGTATTACATTAGACTGCTATTTACCTTCCACTTAGGTCTTTCATTACAAATCCAGCCATTGGCTGGACCAAGTTTTCATTTCTCTAATATTTTTTTCTCCCTGTAGCAATACCTTGTAAACAGCCTCCTTATGTATGACTATGAATGAGATGGAAAAGCCAAGGAATATCTTGTGGTATGAGGAAAAAAATTGCTGTGGTTACTGCCTTATAAAATGCACTTGATAAATTTGAATAATCTGAATTTTTATTGCAACAGTCTAAAATAAAGAGGTACAATTTATTATTTTTTTTTAATTTTTAAATAATGCACCAAAATCTTAATAAACAATTTAGTCTGAACCACAGGGAGAAATGAAAGGCTCTTCTATGTAGTGACTCACTGGATTATTGAAAACAACTATGTGGCTGCAACTGCTTTGCCTTCCTGATATATCTTTTCCCTCTGTTTTTAATAACAAAATCACTGTAGAGCTTTGATAAAAAATGAAATTTCCTTCTTTTCCAATAGACAGAAATATTTACGTGGGTTGGAGAAATGCATCTAAAATGACACAGCTCAAGTCTACCAGGGACAGATTTTTACATAAAAGTTGTAGAAATCTGTCTGCCCATCTTAATTCTCATAATTTATCCCCTTGTGTGTTTTTTCCTTCTGTGGATCAGACAACCAATTTTTCCTCCCTTTTTTATGAATAAGCCTGTCTCAGAAATGAGACACATGGCTTTAACTTCTGGGGGAAGCGTTACCACCACTGCCAAGGAAAGGGATGTGAACTGACTGGCTGTTCTGCTCTGGAACATTAAGCAGATCACACTCCCACTGCAAAGTGCCATTGTCAACATTAAACTGACTTGTTAATAGCCCACAGGTTTTTGGTGGGTTTTTTTTGGTTTGTTTTTTTGTTTGTTTTTTTGTTTGTTTGGTTGGGTTTTTTTTGTTTTGTTTTAGTTTTCCTTTTCAAGTGTATCTACAGATAACTACAAGGAAAAAACCCAAACAGCAAAACAGTGCTGAGAAGGGTCTCCCTCCTCAATGGTGGCACCTCTCAGGTAGATGCTCTAAGCTCTCCTCTCTCCATAGGTATGAAGCAGAACTGTGGCTGTCTTAACCCATCTCCAACACCACTACTGACAGTAGATGATGTTTTTTAAAAATGAATGATTTGCTGTGGGATTCAGGAGGAGATTGTGTGTTTTGGTGCTGCTTGACGTGCTGACGAGCAGGTGAAAAATGTTGTCCTGTAAACAAAGTTGTCTCTGTTGATTGAGAGATGTCTTATGGAATGGTATTAGTCACTGTTAAACCCCAGGATACCCAACAAAGAGGGATTTCAATAAAAAGAGAGCCATTAAACTAGCTCATCCTCTCTTCACAGGCTCAGGTGTAGAGAGAGATGCACTTCTGTTGATCTCCATGCTTAACCAAGCCACGAGCACATGGAGCAAGTAGCATTTCAGATACTACCATGTTCCTTTCAATTAACCTGGAAAAGCTTTCCAGGGCTGGGCCCTCTCCCACTGAAACTCCAGTTTAGCATCACTGACACAGAGAGACAGATATTCCCTCCATTGTGCAATTTAGGGTGGATTTTTTCTTTTTTTACTATGTAGAACAGGTGAACCACTTTCTTCTTCTTAGGTATTTACTAGACTTTTTAAAGATCAAAGCAACCAAGCAACCAGGTTAAACAAAACTGCACATGTCAGCCAGTTGGACCACTGTAAAATTCAGTGCTGGAAGGGACTTTCTTCAGAACAGCCACCTGATCTTCACAAGCCATTAATGTTAATGCTCCTAATGACCTCTCTGCTCTGAGCTCTATTGGCAGAGCAAGGCTTGGGGAGCCAGTAAGGGAAAGTGATGGTACAAATGTCCCCACCTTTGTAAACGAAGTATCTCACAAAATACAGGGCTGCTAGTGGTTGGATTTCTGGCTCCCACACGTCTCCTCCTCTTTTGAGGGAGGCTGAGGGTGCAAAGGGAGCAGAGCCTGCAATGCATCCATCAGCTCAAAAGCAGGATTCAGTCCTGGAGGTGGATCCTTATCCTCTCAAAACTCTAACCTAAGGGAGCACAAAGGGAGAAGTAATCATCTTGTGTTGGTCAGTCACTTTGCTCAGCGTCACAAATATCACAGCCAGAGTGGCCCTCAGCAGGGTTTGCTTTAGATCAGGAATAACTCCTGTTCCAGCCACTGCTGGGGCTGTTCAGTCCTTCAGGTTTTTGATGTATTGAGGAAAGCCTCGACAACACAGACAACTGCAGTGAAATAAGAGGCTGCCTCAAACACTAACGACCCGCTGATTCTCTGTGAGACAGAGAGATGATCATACTGTCTGACTCGGCAAGACTTCTCCTTTCACCCCCCTTGGAAAGACTTTTGGAGCTATCCCTTCAAAAAAACTGCAAGGGGCAGAGCTGGTCCCTGAAAATTTTCTTCCTTCCCCCCCACCCCCAACTCCTTGTCATACAGAGTAGGAATCAAAAAGCAGCCTGTGTCTTTGCTAGCACAGGAGAAGAAAAATCAATCCCTTTGTTGACCTGGTGAATAAAGGTGGAGTACCTGGAGCTCTGCTTTCTCATCTCCAGATGCCACTTACACTGATAGGCAAATTTTCACAGAAGAAAGATAGTAATCTGCAAGTGCTCTTCTGTAGTGTGGATTCATCTGTCCAACAGCAACAATGAAAGTGAAGGCAGCTCTCTACCACACTCAGATGCAATAGTTTGCATCTAGAGAAGGATTTGGGAAAGAAAATATGATAATTTGCAACCACAAAAAATGAGATAAAACAAAGCTGTGTAGGGAAAGGGGCAGCTTTGCACTGTGCAAAGCAAAATAACCTTGTACATTTTTACCCGTTTAGGTTGCTGTCACCAATGGAGCTTTTTATTCTCTTCAAGCCAGGGAAAACCTGTGGTATGACCTCTCCTCCAGGGCTCGATAGCCAGAGGGTCACCTCAGGGAGCCTGTGATGCTGAGGTTTGGCTGGGAGTCAGCCCAGGAACACATGGGGTGTGGTGGGGCATCACGGAGGTCCTGGTTGCTTCAGCTGCACACCTGTGATTCCAGGGATGTTCAGGTGACAGGGTCACCCTCCAGCACTCGGGCACTTCACAAACTGCTGGAAGGTCTGGGAAAGACCTCAAAAGAAAAGGAGAAACGGGAAGAGAGAAAGAAAGAAAGAAAGAAAAAAGAAAAGAAAAAGAAAGGAGATTTAAACTAATCCCTGTTGCAAAATCTCGAGGATTGAACACCCCAAAACGCAGGGAAGACGCTCCGGAGCCCGCCGCTGCCCCGAGCGGCCGCCGCTGCCGCGGTCCAACACCGCCCTCTCACGGCTCCGCTGCCGCCAAAATCCAGCGTTCGCGGGGCCGCACGAGCAACTCTTGCCAAAAATCACGGGGTTTCCCCCTGCCACGGCTCTGCCATCGCTGGGGGTGCGCCCTGTTTTTCTCACGGAGGCAGAGCGCTGCAGGGATCCGGCCACCTGCACCTCCCCAGTCGCCCCCCGGCTGGAGCTGGGGAAGGTGGGTTGGATTCCTGCCCTGCAGCTGCTCATCACTCACACAGGGGGACATAGAATCAGAGGGGGAGCTGGTTACCCAGCCCTGGCCACACCCTGCACCCCTGCTTCACACCAAGTTTACACCCACATGAATATATACCCCAGAAGAGCACACCACCACATCCACTGCTGATGACATCTTGCATTCTCCTTGTTTTGACTTTGTCACACAAACTGGAAAGGTGTGGTTTTCCTTCTTAACATGGAAAAAAGTCCATTGGTAGCATCGAGTTGGCTCTAAGCCCAGGGAAAGCAGACAGTTGCCCAGAGCAGGTGTCCTCCATAGATGACAAGGCAGCAGGTTTGCTGCTGCACACACTTGGAAAAGCTGAGCTGGGTGCTGCCCCAAGACACTTGAGGATGGCTCAGGGTGTGTAGGCAACGGACACAGCTGGGATGGAAGGAAATAAAGAAGAATAGTCTCCCTGTCCCTTCAGTCTGGCACTGAGAAGGGATAAGAGGTCCCCAGGGCATTCCTTATCTCTCTTCCCCAGCAGCTGATACGCCCTCTGGCCCAGGCATATCAACTGTGCCTGTACCAAACAGGACATTTACATGTGTGGGACATCAGCCTCTTGCATCCCCTGCAGGAAGCTCTGCCTGCTGAGGTCCAGTCTTGCAGCTCTCCTCCAAATAAGCAATTCCTGGATTCACACACCCTGGACACCTCAAACATTTTTATTTGTCCTCCTCACTCCTCCCCTCACCCCCCAAAAAACTGCAAGAGGCTACTAAAAATGGACAATGCATCCACTTCTGTTGCAGAACTCATGCTCCTGAGCTGGAAATACAACTGGCTGGTATAAATGTGAGCTACACTTGCACTCTGACAGCCTAACAGTAACCCAGAGAGTTTTGGTCTATCCACTCCAGCTTTCTCCTGATCTGCATCTCACTGAACAACTTTGACCCTCAACATTTACCTTCCTCTTGCAGACCCATGGCCTCCATTCCTGTTCCTTTTCTCCTCAGCTGCCATCACTGTCCTGCTCCTGAGGGGTTCAGACTGGATGGTGCTTAAACCATGTCTCAACTGAGCTCATCACTAGTGAGCTGAGGACCAAAGCCTGGCAAAGCACAAAAAATTACCAGCATGAGTTTGCTAAGAGGTCAAGCTCTACAGGACTTATCCCTGGTAAGAAAAATAAATGGTAAGTGAAGAAATCAAAAGGTGATAGTGCACCACTCAGTTCAATATTAGCAGCAATGCTCCTATGTGATGTGCTGGCAGTGGCAAGTAAATAGATTATGGACTAAAGTTTGTGCAATAAATACTCCATTATTGAACATATACTTCTCAAATTAATCACTGACACAAGCTAATGACATAGTCTCAAGCCAAGAGGCTTAAAATGCTTTTGCAGAGGCAACCAGTCTTGATCTCTGCTGGCTGCAGAGTCCTCCTGCTCTTGTTTCTTCCAATAAAACCTATTTTACAGGTGCAATTATTCAGTGGCTGGGGTTAACTCAATGTTCTGAAGGATGAAGGTAAGGTAATCGACTATATTCATCTTGGTATTTCTTCTGCATGCTCAGGGATTATAATTACAAGATAAAATAGTATTGCAGGAGGCTGATATTTAACAAAGTATCAGCCAATGGGACAGGACTTTAAATGCATGTGGATGGGACTGTTGGGGAGCCCCAGATAAGATGCCAGGTTTATAGTAGTTGATTTTGTAATCTCTGCCAAAATGTGACATCTCTAGCTGTCAATATCATTCCCAGCACCACGGGGTTTTCACCTCTCCCATGGGCTGGAAAGAAACTGGCCCTTATCTCCTTCCTCACTCTATCCTCCCCACCAGGGTCTGATCCAGAGCCCACAGGTCCTGCTAATGACAGTGCTCACAGTGGGAATATGGACACTTAACTGCAGCCTGGGATGAGCCTGTGCATCCTTACTGCAGAGGACTTGTTTTGGGGGAGCCAAATTCCTTTTTGCCATCAAGAATGGAGGTTTGAAGGGCAGCACCCCGAAGGATGATTTGTCTCTTTGGTGTAGGTACTGCACAACCCTGAAATGAGCCCCCCTTCATCAGCCACACTGCCCCAAGTCATCCCCCAGCCTGAGTTCCCCTGCCTGCCCCACTGCTTACCTTCTGAGTTTGGTACTGCCCTTGGCCTCCTGCACAAACACAGCCAGGAAAGGTTCCTGTCTCGTGGCTCTCAGACTAATTACACAGAGATGAGAGGTGGCTGGTTCAGGACACAGTGCCAGGCTCCACAGGGACTGGCAGAACAAATGTCAGCACAGAGCCATAAGGCCAGCATGGAAATCAAGGGTCTTCATAGGGGCAGGAGAAAGTCTACAGATGCAATATCTGTGTTCATTGTGGGCATCATCTGTACCTCTATATAGTATTGAATCAGACCTAAAGAAAAGATGATAAAATTTCTAGTTTTGGTGAAAACTGCAGATCTCCAAAATAGCTTTGGGTCCAGAGAGGGGGATTTTGCAAACTGTTAGGATTTTCAGCAAAGGCCTTGCCCAGTCCTACCTGGGGTGCCCTTGGCTGCATGGCAGCACAAAAGCAGCCTGGGGGAGATGGCAATGCTGGACTTTCCCCCTAGCAGGGAAATTCACTGCTCCCCTGGGAGATTTCCCACGAGGAAGGGAAGGTTAGAAGTGCTTTAGAAGTACAAAAAGGGATTATAGTGTCCCAATCCCTGCATTTAATCTTAAGTGGCTGTTCAATTTATACTCATCGCCCACTCTTTGTAAAATTCTTGGCATTCCCAAGGTTTTCTTTTTTCTGTAGCTCCAGTTTAAAGCCCATAAAGAGTCCAGAGGCATTTCTAACCCTAGAGATACCAGACCACGCTGTCTCAGTGACACCAATCAAGTGCTATGCTCCAAGGTTTCCTCGGCAGTTCCCTCCTGGCAGACAAATCTCAGTCTTCAGTTAACCCAGAGAAAGGTCAGCCAAGCCATCAAACGTTTCAAAGCACAATTAAGACCCCAAATGAGCGAAGTTAAAGTTTAATGCTGAAACATCACTGGCAGTTGATGCTCAGTGATTACAAGGGTCACTTGAAATGCCATCAGCAGAACCACCACGTGTGTTATGAACTTGTCCCTGCTGATGGGCATTAGTGAACCTTTTGGCAAGGCAAACAACCTTGCTGTAATATGGTTGCTGCCACTAAAATAATTAATTTTTTTAAAAAAAGCAACTCAGGCTGTAGCTGACAGAGAGAGAAACTGCTTTGAGTCTGAAAATCTGAAGAATTTAAAGGTGATGTGTTTGAATTCCCTTAAAAGAATTCAGCTCCCATACAAGTGTGGTTGACCAGAAAAAGTCAGAAATTACCTCTCCATCCCAAGAATATAGCATTTAAAGATAAATCAAAGGCCCAAAGGGACAAAAGTCACAACATGGTCTTATTCAAGAATACCAAATAACTCCTTTCATTAAAAAGCTGAAATTTTATACATAAAGCCTTATTTTTCTATGTTATGAAATTTTTGAAACATCATACATTTAAGGTTATAACAAAAGGAAGCACAAAGTAAAAACTAAGTTACAGAAAGCTCAAGTCAAGATTTTCAACATTAGAGTAAACAGGTAACAAATAAAAATTTGCATCTGATCTGTAGATTACATCTACATTCCTTCATTTTGTTGGATTGGAACAAAGCCCATCTTTTCCAACAGCAAAACATTTCCTGGGAACCTCTTCACTGTCATCCTACTCATGCCTAGCTTTATTCCAGAGGAATGACACTGAACACTGTGGTATGAGAAAGGGTAGAAAAGCAAAGGGTGGAGGGAGACTTTAGACTAGGAACTATCAGTTTGAAAAAGGAAGGGCAAAATGAACTTCAGGCTTTTCCTGTCCTGTCTAAAGAAATGGCATAAGGAAAATCACCAGCAGCCTTGTCAAGAAATTCACTAAAGAGCCAACAGTGAAGCCAAAAGGAAATGTGAACTTTGCTAACTCTGTTCCTGTTGATAGGAAATGGGTAAGATGTCTGTGCAGACAATTGAGTTCTGCCCCTTTTTGGCAAGACAAAAATCTGGCTAATTTATTTCACGTGCTCACGTGTGTATTTAAAAAATTATAACTCTCAGCTCAAATGCCACCTTGATATATTAGCTATCTACTTTCACTATATTCATCTTCATATTTGGTGCAGGATATGAATGTGTAATCTAAGTCATAACAAAGGTTTCTCTGTGGTAGTAAGAGGTGTCATTATCAGACATTACATAGCAGTTTATAATGCCAGTGGAATAATTTTGCATCAATGTTACAACAAAATTCTTGATAGAAAAGATGTTATGGGAAGTAATTACTTCTCTCCCCCCACTAGCTATTAAATGTTAATACCTCAGATATGATTTCAGGTTTCCTAAAAGACAGGCTGGCATAGAACTTCATTCTGTAATTCCTATATTTTAGTAGCCAGAATAAAACAAAAGTATCTAGAACATACTCACTCTTTCATTTTAGACAACAAGAGATGCAAAAAAACACCCAAAAACCCAAAACCTAAAAAATAAATAAATAAAAAAACCCAAACAAAACCCAAAATGGTTTGTTCATGGTAGATTGAAAGAAATACTGAGTTTAGATCCCAGATACCAAATCTCATCAGTCTGTCTGCTGGCTAATCCCATAAATATAGTTATTTAGACTAGAAACTGCAAATGACATAACATCAGAGATAGGAAGATAAATCTAGGAGATACTTAATGGATTATATAAAAATGAGCAAGAAATGCCCTATAATTATTCCACACTGTTGAGCTGGTTTCTTAGCTGATTTAAAGGCTTAACTACCTCCTCTGGAGAAAGAAGAAGAGCCAACTATTGGTATATATAAATGTTTTAATAGCCCACTCACTGTGTCTCCCAGCCTGTGCTATTGCATTTCTGCTTCTGTTGCCCCATCAGCACAGTGTGGCAGGAGTAAAGTGAAGGATCTCTGTAGTGCTGCATCCATGAAGTCTGATAAACCTTTTTTTAGGAAAGCATCTGCCTACAACCAACTTTGCTTCATTCATTTTTGTGCCTGAAAACACCAGAGTGACCTGTAGAAATAACACGAGTTAATATTTGCCTCATTGGATTCCTGCACATGGAAATTCCTGACAGATATTTTTGGGGTTTTTTTCTTTGGTTAAAGACATTTGAGTTGGTACCTTATCAGTCTGAATGTGAATTTCAAATGCTTTCTTTATGATCTGGGGCAGAATAAGGTGTTTGGAACTGGTCCAGTCACCAAAGCCTGACCTAGAGAAATGAGCCCTGCAGCACCCACTGCATTTCTGCTCCCCCTTGGTGGTCCTAGCTGGGCATATCTGCACTAGTCGTCGGGCAGAATTAGTGAAAAAAAAAAATCTGATTAAGCATTTTAAAAAAAAGGGGACTGGTGTTAAGGGCATGAGGGGGCAGTAGTAGCAAAGCAAACCAGAGTTTTGCAAAATCCTGTCATTTTCATAATGGCTTAGAAATTACTACTACAAATAATAATAATTTTAAATGCCAGTTAAAAATCAGTAGGCAGTCCTGGTTTAAGAAGATAATAAAAAGAGGCATAAGAAATGGGAAAGTAGGAAGTCTTAAAAAATCCACTTGGCAAGAACAGTGTTTTAAGCAGACTTCTTTCTTTGTAGTGGGGGGAAAAATGAACAAATCTAGGGGGATAATCATGTTTAAGGGGGTTGGTTTTATTGTCGTGGTTTGGGGTGTTTGGCAGGGTTTTTCTTGTGTTGAAGGGCAGCCTAAAGAATTAAGCCAGAGAGAGGAGTCCTATTGCCAGAAATTGTTAATTCCTTTAAGTCCTTGGGCACTGTGGGCCTTTGAGATTCTTTGAAAGCATTTGCTGGAAGTCATCATTAAAACAGATCATCATAAACAGAAGGAAGTAAATAATTTTAAGGACCTGCATAATAATAAAGGCACAAAATGTTAAGTAACTTATTTGGCAGCTCTGCTGACAGCAGGAGTCCATCAGCTGGAAACTGAGAAAGGGAAATCTCTGATGGCTCATCAGGGATCTACAGGCTGCCTCTGGACCACCAGCAAGAGACTGCTACAAAAAGACAAAAAAAAACCCAAAAGGGATCCTTTTTTTCAGAGGAGATAGGGAAGTACTGAAAGTCTTGGTGAGACAGTTTGCTTGAAGTCTTTGCTTCTGTCAGCTGGTGTCCAGCTCAACTTCTTCTGTCTCCTGGAGAAAGGTGTAATTAGCAAGGGCACAAGGGCATGTCAGTCTAGATGGCTCCAAATATGTCAAGTCTGAACTTAGAAACATTAATATCATACCCATAAATATACTGCAGTCCATAATATCATTGAGCAGTTAAACCCAGCCCAGGAGACCCAAAGCTGGTCTCACAGCACGTGTGGCTGCTTTGTTCTAGGCACTAGATGTCAGTGTTTTACCTACATTCGCAGAAATTCCCAGTCACTGGGAATACAGAGGGAGCAATAAATAAACAAATATATAAATAAATAAACAACATACAGCACCTGCAGTACCAAAGCCCCACCTGAATATCAGCAAACCTCTCCTTCTCTCAGGTTCCCTAAAGGAAATCAACTTTCTCTTCTCCCTATCTTGTTTATGCCCAGAAACATTAGTTTAAGGAAGAGCTGAGTCAAACACGTGCACAATACCAAAAGTACCTGCCAAAATTATCAGTAGGGTTGAGATACAGATATATTCTATAGATATATTTTTAATAATATAAAATATCCCTGTGTTTGCTAAGACCTGCTAACAGACATGGCCAAGAAGTTTTAACAAGCAGAAGGAAACACACATTTCTTTGAAGCCTCTTTTTCTACACTGTATAACATTCATTTCATCCTGGAAAAGATATTGGAAATTTTTTTTTTGGTATTAGAAAAAGATCCATAATTTTGTCAGAAGCAATTTTACTGAGTTCTTAAACTGGTTTTAAGTTCAGGTAACAAAATGGGATCAAATATATTTACAACATGAATTAAAGGCAGTATCTTCAACATTTGGTTAATGTCATCTTTCCTTTAGGTTTGAATTAGAAAACTCAAAAATGTCTCAAATCAAGCTACTAAGAAAAGTTGTACCCAGGGTTGTTGTATTCTATTGTCATCTCAATATCAGACTAACAGTATGTTAAATAGTTCAAAACACAGTCCTATCCCTACTCCTTGTCCACACAGTCTGTGTGCACAAAGCACTTCTAAAAAGCAATGACTTACATTAGCACAAATACATTTTTGTGTATTTAGCCCATGCAAACTCCTAAGATAGCCATAACAGCAGGAATTAGGAGTTCCAGGTGGTCCTGTCTCTGATTTATCCCATTTCTGCTTCTCTCCCCAAATCCTCTTTGCTCCCATTCTTTCCCCAGCACAGGGCTGAAGGAGAGCACCCTCTCAAGTCCCTCTTTGACCTCCACAGGTGCTCCATGCTGGACAACCCTAGCACATTTTCCTTTCCCCTTCAGAGCACTCACATCAGAAAAGGTGAAGCTACTAAAACAACCAACAGACACAGTGAAAGATGAACACCACCTGCAAACTTTAAGGGTAGCTTTTGTGTTATTTTTTGTCCATCAGATTACATATATGCTCTATGTCACTTTGCATAGGATCATTGGATGAGAAATTGTGCTCCACAAAATAAGTAAGTTCCCCCTTATTTTTTTTTCCCTCCAGCCTACCTATGCATTACAATCAATAAAGAACTCCAAGTACGAGGTGGTAGCTGTACTCAACAGCAGCCTATGGGCCTAGGGGGAAAGGTAGGGGGAGCCTTTCCTACAGAAAGGTCAGTGTTAATCTTGTTATGTTCATATTGCTCATAAATGAAGTGTTGCAAAGGTCACACAGGTTCCAAGCAAGTCTGGAAAACTAGAAAACTTCACTAAAAGGAAGGGGATACACTCTTATTTGAAATAAAATCTAAGGCTAAGCTGCCCTCTAGAAGAATAAATCAAGGACCTTTGCACTTGAAATAATCACACAGCCAAATACAACGCTACATTTATGGCATATTTTTAGACAAAGCCTGGGCAAAATGAAAAAATCCCTACAATTTTCTGGTCTATTTCATGAAGAATAAAAAAACAACCCAAAAACAAACAAAGAAACACCAACAACAAACAACCACCCAAGCAAAAAAAAAAAGCACCACCAAAACCAAAAGGAAGCTATCAATGACCATCTAATGATCCATCCTATCCCATATGCTGAAAAGTTATTAGTGTTTCCTCAGCCTGAAAAAATCAGTGTGGTATGAACAAGTCAAAGCAAATCTAATCAGTGTGAGCTACATTACATCCCATCATGTGCTGAGGAAGATTGGCATCTGCTACTCACCATTAACAGGGAGATTCTCAGGGAGGAAAACATCTGTCAGGCAGACCCAGGACCAACAGGATGGTTTGTTTCCTTGCACAAGCAAGGAAACAGGAATTTCCTCCCTTTTTATCATGAAGCACAGGTTTTTATTTAAAAACCTTTTCACACACTGAAGTGGTTTCTCCAGAGAAAGAGATGGAAAGCATAGTGGATCACACTTTCCAGAGCCCAGTGTCCCACTGTCACAGCAGGTGACTGGAGATCTCTCCCATGTGTCTTTTGTTCTGCTGCTTTAACTGTGGCTCAGAGGATCACTGTCAATACAGGATTGACGAAAAGATAATACAAATTGACATTTCAATTGTTGATTGGCTGGAAGCAATAATACAATCAACCATAAAACAACTTTAAAGCAGAGGACAAAGCACCCATTTGTTGTGGTGGAATCCAGTCTCTGTTGAAAAGCCAAGTCAGCTCACTGGGAGAGAAAGGAGAGCCAGCAGACAGACACTGCAAGAGTTTAACAATCCACGACAAGTTTATTTTTAAACTGTGTCAGGAGCACTTGTCAACACCTGGTGTGTGGTTTGCCATGGCCACAGCTCCTGATGACATCAAAAAATGCCCCATCAGAACAAAGGGGTGCTGAAGGAAGTCTGTGACTGTGGCAGCCTTTCACTCCAAAGCAGAAGCACCCAAACCTGTCAAGTCTTGTGAATGAGACATCAGCCATGAACTTTGGGTTTGCAGCTACTGCCACCAGGCAGAGCAGAATGGATCTGTGTACTGCAGGCTATCCACTCCTCATACTTTTCCTTATAGCCAGTCTAGTTTGGACAGGATACAGCTGATCCAGAGCCCTCAGACATCCCACGGTTGTCTAAAGACATTGTTCATAAAAAGATCTCCTTGTTTGGAGACCACTAAAGCATAGAAGAAATATGAGCTGACAATGACTTTGCATCAGAGGCAGCCAGAAATCAGCATTGCCCTGTGCAATTCAAGGTAAAAGCACAGGTAGATCAGCCCCAGGGTTTTAAACCCTCCTTTTAAAGTGTTGTTCATGATTCAACTACAGTCTCCAACAAATAGAAAATATTTGCCTTCTTTCCTGGTCCCAGGAAACCAGTGACAGAACAATTACTGAGACTCAAAGGGCTGATTCTCAATCACTCCATATAAAGCCATTAACAGGTGTAATTTCAGCCAACTGACACATACTTGCTCGTGTTTTACATTTATATTTTAGCGTTAAAGGTTCTTCCCCTTTCTATCACATTCAACAGCATCTCTCTGTGTCAGAACTTCAGAAAGGGGTCAGTTGCCATTGAGCCACCCCTAAATAACACTGGATGAGCAGCCAATTATTCATCTGCACAGTAGCAAAAGAAATCTTCCTGTCATTAAACCTTTCTGCTGAAGAATCTCCCACCAATGACACAGAGAAGGCAAAAGAGGTAAAGGATGCTGAGCCAGAAATAGCTGGTGTGGGGTTAAAATGGGGTAGGAATGGGACAGTTTACAAGTCTGAGGTAAAAGTCAGTATTTGTAAAGTTTTTAATTCTCTTTATATTCAAAGACAAATTGACTGCAAGAGTCTGAGATTTTGGTACTGTTTGGACTGGGACAATCTCTGTTCACTCCTTTATCGCTCATCCTACTATGAGACCTTCAAACATTCACATCATCATCTATGTTCAAGAAGTCTTAAAATTTAAAGAATTTTATGCTGAAGCAGATCTGTGTTTGAGCAAATTTTCATTTGAATGAGACAAAATGAGGATGCAGACACAGAAATTTGTCCAGGGTTTGGAGCATTCTCCTTGTCCCATGCTCACACCTGTCAGCCCAAAGCAGCCCAGGAACCCAGCCCCAAAGCTTCCCTCCCTGGGAAGGATTAAAACCAACTCCTTAGGGCATCATGTTGTCAACCATCAACTCACAACCAACTATCATTTATCAGCTCTAAGAGAGTTTCTCATTTCCTACATCACTGGCACTCAAAAATTCAGAGAGCAAATTCAGCATGTTCTAGGTTCTCCATCTGGATCTATAACTCTTCTAAGGAACAGGGAGAAGTCTTTGGTGCCTTTTGTTGTCTGGGGCAAATAATTTGCTACCAGCCCTCAGAGCTACACATCAGCATCCTACACTGAAGGCAAACATTTGGGTTTCTGACAGGGTTTTGTCAGGCTATGTTGTGAACCACAATTAACTTTGAAGAAAACAGAATGGATAATTTCATGCTCCATTAAACTCTTAATTTCTTTCTGCATTTCTGGACTTGGACAACATTGTTCCTATCCCTACTCAGCCTTCCACAGCCTCACACCCAGTACTGTAGGGCAGAGTTAATTAAATACAAACCTTCTCCTCCTCAAAGCGCTGACTGAGGTGTGTCAAATCCTGTCTCCTCAGATGCCATAAAGGGACCATTAAGTTATCTAAACACTTCCAGAAAGTGTTGCAACACACCACAAATCACCAGCAGTGTGAACAGGCACTCATGGTGCTCATATCCACAAGCTCCCAATCCTGCTGGAAGCCTCGATGGTGTGTCCCTGTAAAATCTGATTTGGAGTCCCCTCAACAGCATCAGGCCACACCACACTATTTCTGCCCACCTTTGAGGCTGACAAGACACAGAAGAGAAGTCTGTATCCCTATAGCATAAGACCTTGTAGCAGATAAGATGTTTCCTCTTCCTGCACAGCTGCACCTTCTGAGCAGGCTGCCAGGAAGAGCCAGGTCTGTATCAGCTCATCCACTTCTACTGAAGAGGCCCCTGTGGGAGGGCAAAAACTCAAGAGCTGAAGGACAGACATTTCAGAGGATCATATACAAAAAAAAGACAGAAAGCCTTAGGTCACAGAGAAGGAAAATTCTCCCAGCTTAAAACTCACACAGACAACTAAGAATGAAGAACCCCACCTGCTCCTTTTATCCTCACATGACATTTCCCATCAGATAATTTTTCAAGTCACTTTCCCTTGCAACCAGCTCCTAGTCAGGAGTCCTGGCCTTCCCTCTTCTCCTACCAGAGGTCTCACATCATTTTAGAATCACAGGATCATTTAGGTTGGGAGAGACCCCTGAGATCATTGAGTCCAGCTCTGCCAGATCCACCACTAAACCATGTCTTCAAGTGCCACATCCACATACCTTGTCACATGGCATATCAGTAAGGACCACGTGAAGCCTCCTGAAGCATCACAGATTTGCTTGCTTCACCCTGGGGAGAATAACACTTCAGGAGATTTAATGGAGAACAGAAAGTACCTCTGGGAGTGTAGAAAAAATACTATTAAAAGAGAAGGCCAAAAGAAGAAACCCTTGAGAATGTCATTCACTTAAGTGGCAGAGTTGACAAGTAGCAAACCCAGTTTCTTCAGCATGAAAAGTTTCAGTGGAAGGCTGTCAGCCCTGCTTTGGGCTCCCAGAAACTCTCCAGCAGCTCTGCAAGGGGCTCAGGAGCCCTTCTGGCAGGAGAATGTGGTTTTTCCAAATACCTGGAAGGGAAGGCAGCTGTAATCACATTTAAATCACATAAGCAGCTCTTAGCCTCCTCCATTGGGAGCCAGGGGTGCCTCTCCAGCAGGTGACTGCATGTGAGTAACTTGTCAATACTTACAGGAAAATGCAGTAGAAAATTCAGGGTCTCATTCCCACAAAAATGAGACTTCTGTTTGCCAGAAAACTGCACAGTGAAGGGTATTTTCCATAAACCTTGTACATTGCTACTGAGTCGGTGATTGCCAGGAAATTTTACTAGCCTTTGGTCCTGAGCACAAGTTTGGACCCAAAATTAGCCACAAATCTCCTCTGGTCCCAGTTTGCACTCTGCTCCCTTGGAAAACAGGTGTAAGAAAGATTTCTGAAGTGGGTTTACAGTTTCTCCCACAGTCTCCCCTTTCACTTCATATGAGCACCTTAAAACATATTTCTGAGCATGTTTATAAGAACAAACACTACATGTCCTGAGAGCAAAACCAATTCCTAGGATTTTTGTTTGATAATGATGGCAACAGCTCCCCTAACTAAAGGCAGATGCTGGATTTTTGCTACTTCATGCCTACCTTGATCTTCTTTTACCCCTTGTGTAGAGAAGTATGGTAGGACTTGGGAACCACAACATGGTGCCTTCTCCTGCCACTTATCATTGAGCTAGTTTTCAGTTGAAAAATCAAAATTAATCAATTATTAATCAAAAAGTGCATCCTCACTGTAGCCATATATTTTCACACCTGAACAGCAACTATCCATTCAGAAAGCTGTTTTGAGTCTCCTTTTCATTTCCAGGGGTGATTTTCTAGTTCTTCCAGGCTGTCTTTCCCACCCTTTGGGAGCTACACATGTAAGCTTGCTTGTCTCATCTCCTTCCGTTCAACCAGAATTCCATGTCCAAACCCTGACAATCAAATTGAAAACCTTGTGTCCTCTTCCCATTCCCAAAGTCAACATGGCCCATGAAATCTCACAGAAGGAGCAACTGGGAATAAAAATTCTCTTTTGAGAGCCCCTCCCTCCATCTGAAATGGATAACCTATTTTGTCAGAATTCAAGAACAAATACTTTCCCCTCCAAGAGCATGGACAATCTTTGTAAGTAACAAATACATGGACCTGCTGGCAGGCAACCACATATAAATGACTATTGTAGCAGCATCCCATACATCCCTTGTAATAGAGGCTCTCAAAAGGGCTTTGTTTCTTACATCATTTCACACCATCTGACATGAGAGTCATTCCTAATGCTATTTTTAGTAAACTAATCTGTGTTTGGAGGCAATTTCCCCCCTCAAATATTTCTGAGTGTTTGACAACCAACACAGTCCCCACAAGTTGATCATTTGTCATCCTTCACCAGAGAAGGTCACTTTATGATCATTCTTAAGTTAAGCACTTCCCAGTACTTAACTCTCATGAAGGAATGATGGTCCTTATCAAAGTTCAGTAATAAGTTTGCATTAAGTTTCCAAGACAAATTGTTCTAGAATATTGGTTTTGTATTAGGTCACAGGAAAGAAATGACACCTGGTAGGACTTACGAGCATGCAGAGGTGCCAAGGAGCAGGACAAGCCTGTGAGAAATCAGGTTCTCCTGAATGCATGGCAGATAGAGCCATCGAGTTCATCTGCTATGGCCTTTGGCACACCACTAGGAATCATGCCTTGGAATATTTTTAGTTTTCTCTAAGCACTACAGCTAACAAGAACAGACTAAAACAGGAATTCAGCATTACCTGGTTTATAGCAAGGAAATAGGGCATGGCTGGATTGGGTCCATGTTTGTACTCCCAGGCAAAGCATGCCACACTCTCAGAGCAGCATTTCTTGCTTCACATCACTTGCTTGTCAAAAAGGACTAGAAAGGTTCCCAAACCCCCCCCTTTTTTTTTTTTTTTTTGTATGTTTGCTGTGGCCTCCACAAACCTTTGTCTCTCAGGGTCAGAGCTTCTCTCTTGGGCCATCACGTGGCACTAACTCCTAGGAATGAGATTTCCCATTGCTACTCAGACCTTTAGAGCTACTTTAAGACCTATCTAGTCCTCAAGAGACAGAATCCAGATGGAGGAGTTGGAAGCATCTGTGGCAAAACTGACACAGAAGGCACAGCTGCTGGGTACCAGTGGATGTGGATCTGCCCCAGCCCAGATGGGATGGATGTAGGATACAGCACATTCTGGTCTGCAGTCTCAGCTCTGGCATCTCATCTTGAAAAGCAATCATTCAAACCTCTGCAGAGCTCCTGCCATTGTACCTCAGCCAGTCACAGTAACAGGAAAAAGCTCCTAAATTACAGCTCAGCTGCCTGAGAATGATGGCAGAACCCGCCTTGATTTACAGCCCTGGAGCAAACCTGAAAGGTTTGATATTCTTGCAGTCCTTCAAACCTCACCATTAGAGTCTCCATCCTATTTATCCTCCGAGTTTGTTTAGCAACTGGAAGAAGTACTTGGACTATTTTTGAGCCTTATTTCATGTGGTGCAACAGAAATTGGTCCTGGAGCTATAATCAGATTACTTCTTGCCAAGAACCCTGTGTAAAACCTCTATGGCACTTGCTGTTATTCCTACAAAATGCCCATTTTACTTCTTTTTCTGTGTCCAAAAAAGCCCAGATAATTTTAAATATCCATGTTTAACTTGTATACATTTTTTTTCCAGGATTTTAATAGGATTTGTCATCATCTGTAAAGTACCGTGAAATGTAATATTTTCCCCAGAACAGGGTGTGAAATTTGTCTACCTTATCAGAAATTTGTGTACAACTTGCTTCTTGGATTAAGTGTTTGACTCACTGAATACCTTCTTCTCACACTAAGTGTATCCAATTGGCATGTTAGGAAATACATGGTTCTTTTTTCTTTTTCTAATGGCAGTGGCAGCCTCAGAAGGGATACATGACATTTTATTGTGCATGCATATGTTTATACTTAATTGCTGGAGCTTAAGGAAGAACATTATGTCCAATTCCCTGCCTGAGTGGCTTTATTGCACTTGGGGCACAAGCAAACAGCTACAATACTGACACATCTAGAAGCCTTGCACACATCTCAAGACCCTGAAGATGTACAAACCAGGGGGAGAAACAATCCTTGATCAAGGATTTCATGAACAAAGGAAAAATAAGGACAGTGACTGGCACAGACTAAGAGTTCCACATCAGCATCTGTGACCAGGAATAATGTCAGAGCACCGGTGACGTGCAAAGAGCAGATTTCCTCTATCCATAAGATCTCCAAATGCAAAACACTGGGTTATTTCTAGGTTTGGGGCTTGCTCTTCTTCTGAAAGAGCAACTGCCAGGAAAAAAAATGAGGAGAGAAAAAAAAATAACCAAACCCAAAGTGTGTTCTGATGATTGCCCCAGACTATAATTTAGTCTTGTGCCTGCAAGTTTCAGGTTTTGTTCAGGTGCATAATGGTGTGGTGGAATGCTTCCCAGCAGTCCCCCAAAACATTCTGTGTAATAACAGAGAGATCATTTATTGGAAAGAATGAGCAGATTCTTGCATAAGCCTCTTTTGTATGAGAAGTTTCAAGGATATGAAAGCAGCAATTATTCTCACCTTAGCTAATGCAATTAAGAAACCCTGAAATACTGAGAAAACTGTGGAGAAATTAGACTTTGAACACCACCTAGCTATGAATTGTCATTTGCCAGTGAGCTATAGTTAGATCAAATGAAATTGGAGATGAGGAGAATGATCTGAAAGCACTCAGAGGCAGTGGGGCAGGGTTTTCCCTGCAGTTTGTTACAGAGCTGGATCCAAACTCTGTCAACCATGACCATGATTTATAAGCACTTGGCCAGTTTTTGGAGCACTAATCAGGTATTTTTTGCTTAGGCAGAAACATTACATTATTTTAGTGATAACTGCAGAACTAATTCTACTCCCAGTTCCAAAGTTAAAATGTGTTAGATAATAGGAAAAGTGCTGCTTAACTTAAATCTCTCATGCTGACTGCAGCTTTTGTGAAAGAGGAGGCTGGTTCTAACAAGAGGATCAAAATTTGAACAATTTGCCTTTGATATGAGGTAGAAGAAGCCCTTGCAGGATTACTGTGGCTTAAATATCATCATTAAGAAACAAAGCAGTCCTTGGATAAGTGCTGCATTGACTTTAAGGCAAAGATACAGACTGCAGAAGAGCACAGGAAAGAGCACATATCCAGAAAACAGGACACAGGAAAAGAGAGTGGAAGAGCAGACCAGAGGAAAAGGAGACAATATAAAAATCACTTCTATTGATAGGAAGGAAATTACTTCTTCAAGGTGCTCATGAATGTGGAAGTACACAGAGGTTTAAGCTTACATCAAGAAGGAGATTGATGATGATGATGACAGTGAGAAACACCAGGAGGCTGGGGAGGGTGAGAAGCCTCCTTTGGATCTATCCCTGGTAGAGGTTTAATTTGACAGACCTTCCCTCAGCAGACAGGGAGTGGGGGACCCCTGAGAAGGCTGCAATGTCAGCACCCTGTTTCTTGTGAGGATGATACTCTTGAATACCCTGAGAATTTTGTTGTTTCTCCCCACATTGCCCACAGTAAATCAAACCACCTTCCCCTGAACCTACCGAGCAGGACAGGGCATTACAGGGGTGACCTAATTGTGGCCTTCCAGTACCTGAAGGGAATTTAGAAGAAAAATGGGACAAGACTATTTACAAGAGCTTGTAGTAACAGGACAAGAAGGAATAGGTTCAAATTGAAAAAGAGTAGGCTTAAATTAGATAAGAGGAAAAAAAATTGTTAACTGAGGGCAGTGAGGCACAGGCTGCCCAGGGAAGCTGTGAATGCCCCATCCCTGAAAGTGTCCAAGCCCAGGTTGGTTGAGGTTTGGAGCAATTTGGTCTTGTGGAGGGTGTCCATGCCCATGGCAGATGGTGGAACAAGATGTTATTTAAGGTTCCTTCCAGCCCAAACCAATCTTTTTTTTTCTGTGATTCTGACTGGTCAGATATTAACAGGGTCCTAACAAAGAAGGTGACTTTGCAAGCAGCAGAGGTCATGAAAGTAACAGGTTCACGTTCTATTCCTGCATCCAGACCTCTCCTGACCTGTTGTGACTCAAATTGGCTTTTGTAGATTCACAGAATTATCTGGGTTGGAAGAGATCTTGAAGATCATCTTGTTCCAACCCCCTGCCATGGGCAGGGGCACCTTCCACTAGACCAGGTTCCTCCGAGCCCCATCCAACCTTCAGTGACTCCTGCAATTGGCACTGGGCAGCCCTGCACTCAGCAGTCTGAGAATCTCAACTCTTTCTCTTGCTACTGTTCAGGTTCCCTTCACTTACTCCTCCTATCACACAGCCAAGCCTTCTCAGGGAATAAGGCATGGGGATAAGACTTTCACCATACTTCAGACCCCTTGAAAAAGAGTTTATACCCACAGTGTAAAGCAAACAGCACTTCAAAACCATTCTGAAAAGACAATTCAGTGAAAATCCAGCTGAGTCCTGTCTTTCAGTTGGTTTAGTTACACTTGATTGCATTTTCTATAGCGTGGATGCAATTTCAGATTTTGCTGGAGGTTCACATGTACAAAACTCCCTGTGCCAGGCTGCTCAGCACAGCCCCTGAAAGGATACCCTGTCCAGAGGGGCACAGCCCAGCCAGACATTGCTCCTGTTGGCTCAGGATAGCTGTCTCTCCACCTGCTCCTAGGTCTACCAGCATGGACAACTTGATCCTGCGCTAACCCCAAGTTTCTTTGGAGTGGAAACTTCATTTTGTGCATGGAGAACTCAAAGCATGGGGATATCACTCCATCCAGACCCCCCCAGTCTGAGAGCTGCTGATGCTGTGCTCCTTTCCCATCTTCCCCAGGATCTCAGTGGTGACACAACTTGTGAAGAACATTACTTCATCATTAGCAAGAGAGACCCAAGAGGTCTGCAAGTTTGTCCTGGATAATCTCCCTCCTTATTTACAGCAGACTGACACAGACATTGATTCACCTGTAGTTAAAGGGGTGAACTGTTTAACTTACAGCAAGGGATGTAGCTAGGAAAGAAGGAAAATGATTTCAGGCCCCATTGGTTTTCTGTGCACCCATTACACCAATGGATGATGCTTCCTTTATATCAGTCAAATATGAAGTGGAGACTTCAGAGCTGAGAAGCAGAGAAGGGAGTGCTCATGAACTCCTTCCTAGGGAAGGATGGAGGATCTGGCCCAAGCTTAGTTTCAGTGCTAAATATCTTCTTCTTTTTCCCAGAAATATGAAGATCTACAGATAGTAGTCACCACAGTTAACAAACCTGGAGCATCCAAGCAAAAAAAAGGGTCCCACAAGCACCTTCTCATTCCTGCTCCCTGAGAGTGAGGGCTCCAGACACTTCCAAGGGGTCCCCCCACTGTTGCAGCAGCCCTCTTGTTAGAGTGTAGAAATGAGCTAAGACACAGACTCCTTGTTTATCACAGCATGAAAAGGGCCCTGGTTTATTCCTCTTTACACCTCAGCCATCCTGACCCCAACCATTCCCTGACTCTGCCTGCACCAAGCTCCTGCTGGAGGTTTCCCTTGCAGCCTCTGACTGCTGCTGATTTCCTGCTCACCTCTGACTGCAGGGATCAGTTTGCAGACTGTGACTGCAGCTTTTACCCAGCCAGACTGTGACTGCAGGTTCCAGCAACAGGCTCTGAGTGCACACCCAGACTGACCTCACTGCAGGGATTCTCTCTGCCCAGGATCCTCCTTTTTCTTCATAGTTCCCTCTTCTTTAAGGTTCCTCCTCCTCCATAACGATTCTCCCTCACCAGCAAACCCACTCCCTTTTATCACACTTATCTTTATTGGATACAGCTGTGACTAATCAGGGGCAAGGCAGTATTGGGTAATTAACACAGCTGTTAATTATCAGGCACGAGGTCACCTGTGTTCCTTCTCCTACACCCCTCCACCTTCACAAAGCCAGGCGTTGTGAGCAGATGGGCAGGAGCAGAGCAGCCTGGAAGACAAAGGAAAGGCACCTCAGTAGCCTGAGGACTTACCCACCTGCTGGAGTACCAAAGGCATGCTGCTGAGGGAGATGTGGGGCCTTTTCACAGGAGAGGCTGTCAAGATCTTTTTATAGATGGCAGTCGGCCCAGAGGAGCTCTGAAAGGGTTTGTCCTCCTGTGCAGTTGTACAAACAGCTCAGTAGTCATGAGCAGCAAAATGAGTGATATCTCCTCTTCCCTGCTTTAATGTGCTGCTGAAAGTGCTGGAAACTAGTAAAAGATGAACTTCTACCAGGAGTTGGTTGTTCCCTGGGACTTATTCTGGGGAATGTTCCTTCTGCCAACATCTTTTCATAAGGCCTGGAGGAATCACGAGATGGGGCACAGATCAGCCAAAGAGTTCAAGTCTGCCCAGAGAATGACCAAGTGGTTTCATACAGATACAAGACTTCTCCTTGCTCACAGAAATCATACCAGTATGCATGGCACAAATGCTGTACTCAACAGACAATCTCTCTTTGAAATTAACTGATGTATGTTAACACAACACCATTTTGTGCATCGATTAGCAGAAAACCCAGCACCTAATAACAGGTCAGATAGGAACTTGTCAGGTTTTTAACTCATTTAGGGGAGGTGATTCTTCCTGATGATCTATGAACAACATGGGATATTCCCCCAAAAAAACCCAAACCAAAGTCAGTGAGAAAACCCTCACAGCCACATAATGGCATGGCAACTCTGTGGGCAGGTGGCCTGGGTTCAATCCTGGCTTTTCTTTCAGCCTGGGTGCCACAGGCACCTTCATTTCCACATGAAAGAGAGAAGCTGGCATCACAAACCACAAAAAACCTCAACTGCTCTTTTTTTCCTGCTACTGTGCCCTGCCAGTAGCCCCATTTCTCAGCTGGAGGTGACCTGAAGGATGATGAACACAGTCTCAATTGACTTTATTTCATTCCCCAGTAACTTATGTTGGATGAATTCCAGTTCTTGTGCAGGAGGAGCACTGTCCCAGCTGCAGTGGGCAGACCTGTCCCTTCAGGCTGGGGAATGGGACACTGAAGTTGAAGGCAGGAGCTGCTGCTCCTTAAGCCTGTCAACCCTTCAACCCAAGCTGTCTAGTCAGGATCCTAAGGAGGACAGGAATGTAATCCTGGGCTGTATCAACTAATACACCTAAGCCACAGGAATTAACTATAATTTACAAGTCTTTAAAGAGGCACACAAGAGGCCAAGCCTTTCAAAAGCACCCGAGGCTGTTCTGAACAAAGTCTCATTGACTTTGGGCAGCCATTCTGCTGCTATGTGCTGCAGGTGTCTCTAAAAATCCTACCCAGAGACATAATGCAGCACGGGCCAGGCAGGAGCTGCCTTCTGCTCATGGTTACCTTCAGCACAGCAGTTGGATGCTGCAGGATTTTATGCAAAGCTTTTTCTTTATTTCTGACACATCTTGGAGCATGACTCCCCCTCTGCCAAGCTCTGCAAGCAGACATTGGTGTGGGCAAAGACAAAGCTTCAAAAAGAAATTCATCCACCACTGTTCCAAAGCTGGCTGATTTGGCATGAATTCAGTATCAACACGGCCACAATTCAACGAGGGTTACAACTGAAGGGTCTCAAAAAATCCTGTCCATTTGGTGGGCTGGGTTGGCACCTCACAGAGGCTGCCCTTGGGCAGTGGTGGGGCACCAACCCAACCTGCTCTCAGACTTTGCTGCCACCTCTCCACTAGAAACCCTGAATTGTGAGTCCCAGGGTGCAGGTCTGGAGGAATTTTGCTGCAAAGTGGTGAGGGATGGGTACTTCTACCCTTGTTTGGGATAAAATGCCAGTCTGTATCTTCGAAGTGGGTCTTCAGCCACAGCAATCCTCAGACAGGACAGAAAACTTGCACTAACAGACTTCTTGCAAAAAAAAGAAAAAGGAAATGTTGCTGGTGTACCTGATATCCGCAGCTATCTGCAGATGGGTGAGGCACAGGTTTCCACAGAGCACTCAGGGGATATTCCAGTGCTCTGCAGTGATGCCATGGTAAAAGAAAAAAGGAAAAAGAGACTGCAATACTCAGAACTTTCCTCTGTAGCCTTTTCATTCCCCCTCCCCGTCTGCTGCTGCCAAAATCCTGCTTTGATTCCTTGTCCTGTGGACAAGGCTCTTCCCTGTCACCTCCACCCAGTGGGAACACCAGGGGGACAAGGGGCTTGCCACAGCCGGGCAGGGGGACTCAGCTCTCCTGGCAGTCACCTGCAGCCGTCTCTCTGCAGCACAAGATGTCGTTGCTGTGCTACTTTTGTCCCTGCTGCCCATCCCTGCTTCCCTCGCTGGGAAAAGCACCTCCTTTCCCACCCAAACCCCCGCAGGAGTGCTCCAAGGGAGCACCTCACACCTCCTCACACCTGCTGACAGTTCTGGACAGGTTTCTCTTGCTAAAACACCAGCCTGGGAGAGAAGTACCCACGTCCTGCTCTCTCCACTTGTCCTCGTGTGTGAGCCTGGACATGCAGGACTTGCAGCAGCACCTTGAGACATGAGCTGTGGATTTGTGTGTGGACTTTCTCCTGCCTGGACCTTGAGAGCAGGACTCCCAACATAGAAAGACTGCTTGGATGTGATTGCCAGGCAGCATTTAGGAACAGAACCCCACCTGTCTCACTGCTGTAGGTGGAAGTCCATGATTGTGCAGCACCAGTGGGGAGAAGCACATCAATGCTCTTCCCAGCACCACACTGGAAATGGAGATTTTTAGGGCTGTGGCCAATTCTGTCTCTTCATCAGCCCCTGAACTTCACTGAGCCAGGAGGAGAAGAGATACCTGCAAATGTCAGCAGCTGGCCCAAGCCCATAGAAGAGAAGACAGGATTGTTACAAGGGCTTCAGAAGAACTTAAAATCTCCTGTAGCTGCCACATCCCACCTCTGGATAAAATCTCCAGTTTTTTTCCATGGTGTAAATATAAGACGTTGAAATTCCATTTGGCAATGCCCAATTTGGCACGAGCTCTTTTGGTACTGCAGTGCCATACTGTAAATAACCAAACACAGCCCTTCTCCTGTGTCAGTGTCCATCCTTTCAAAATCTATTTGATTCCACAGGCATTTCACACACTCCAGGACAAAATCTGTGCTGCTGATACCACTGCAGATCTGACAATATTTGGGATATCTCTTGCTCAGATTGATGGGTTTTCCCTCTGTAATATTCATACCTTTCAATGTTCAATTTCTTTGCCAGAAGCACCTATCTGATGGCATTATTTACTTTTAAAACAACTTGTGCAGCAGCTACAGTAAATCCCAGCAAGAATTTTCCCACAAAATGGAGTTCATTAATGAAAACCCCATTTTTTCAAAGGATGTAAGGTCAGGGAAATTTTCCTGCATGGATCTAATCCACAGCCCTTCAACTCCAGCCCAAGAGCTTGACCATATGATGGTGTTGGCCTTGTACCAAATTCACACCAAGACATTTTAAACAGTTTTTTTAAAGATAAGAGCTGCTTCTAGGATGTGAGGTAGAGAACCTTCCCTGAGGGCTTTCATGGTGGATGAGCCTTAAGGGCCAGCACAGGGTTTGGATGTAAAATAAATTCAGGTATCAGATATCAGGTAGGCTTTTCCCTTGACTATCCCAAACAGCCTTTAGTGAACTCCCTGCCAAACTCTTAGTGGTGCCACAGTTCACTTATTTGTAAATCTTGCTTATGTCTGGTGAATTAAAGAATGAAACTTTAGCACATTCACTTTTGGAAACCCAGAAGTCCTTTATACAGCAGGAGGAAGATTCCTACCCTCCTCACTCCTCTAAATCCCCACTCACAAGAAATAAGCAGCAATTCAGCATCGTTTTTAACAACCTGCCAGAATCCCAGAGGCACTTTACACCCCTGGTCCCCACCCTGGGGCAAACAGCACGAAATAAAACAGCCCATAATCCCAGCCATGGCCCAGCATGACAAGGAAGCCAGAGCCCCTCTCAGGTTCAGCACTGCACTGCTGGCAGCAGCAGCCACCTCTGAAAGCTTTTTTGGAAAGAAATGAGATTCCCTTACTTGCTTTGCCAGAAGCAAGATGTTCCAATGGCACCAATAGCAGAAGCTCTCCTGCAAAGCCACCCAGCACACAGGGTGGCACACAGGGGAGCCTGTGGCTGTCCTGGAGGTGCTTTTTATCAAAAAAACCTCACATAGAAATACGAAATCACACCAGTGCCTGTGTGACGGTCTCCAGACCAGAGGAGAGTATGTTACAAATACTGCCAGCACCTATTAAGGGGTTTCACTTTACTGGATCTGGCAAACACAAATAAGCATTTGAGAGCTGAACTAGCTCACAGAGCTTTAGCCTTTGGATTACTTACTAATGAACTCCCCACAGTCCAGCCATTTAATTTCATTAAATTGCCAAGACGGTTCCAGTTAAAGGCCTGGGTCAAGTGACACACTGCTGTTCTTGCAGAGACCTCATCAGGAAAAGGCACATTCCTCTGTTTAAACAGATACCATTTTATAAATATCTGCATTGTGCAATTAACCTAAATGAACTGTTTTTCCCCAGTGTACCACTGGAAAACCCAGCAGGAGTCACAAGCAAGGATCCTGCTTTTGATTTTGGAATTTTCTGCTTGAGGCCAGAAGGTCCTGTCAGACCCTGCTGACACAGAGGTACTCTACCAGCCTCAGTTAACTGGCTAACTTTTCCTCTCCTCTCCTCAGATACCTGGACCTCAGCTCACAAAGGTAGGATATTGTAACAGGGATTTGCACCTTGGCTCAGGAAGGGACACTTCACCCTGTGGCTGACTGCAGCCCCCTCCCACTGCTTCAACAAGACATTTGGGCTCCATGGTCCATTGGTTCAGCCCTTTTGGAAAGGCTGGGATGAATGAAAATAAAAGCCAGGCAGGCTCCAGGAAAACACTACCTGTCCAGTCCTTCTCACAGCAGCAGGACATTAGGATCAGCTCCTACATCCCACAATATCCCGTGGTTTATAGGCTGACCTGCAGCCTCAGTTTCATCCCAGCCCTCACATCCACATGAGCTGAGCCCCTCTCCTGGAGTACCCAGCTCCTTCCCGGGGCTGCTGAAGCTTCTCTGGCTGTCTCACAGGTCTGGGACTCAGCCTGCAGCAATGTGCACCATCAGCAATCCTCCGTCGGGAGCGTGGGGCCGCAGCCCAGGGCGGCGGAGGGAGTGGAATTTAATTTCCAGGATGGATGGCTGTCAGCGCCGCAGGACACGCCGGCTCCAGGAGAGGGGCTGCCACAGCCCCAAATCCACTTACTCCTCACAACGCTGATTTGTCCCCTCACCTCCGGCTCTAAGGCTTTTCCTTCAAACAGATTCACTCCTTCCTGACCTGCTTTGGCGACCACCACGTTGCAGTGCCCTTCAACCACTGGGCACAGCCCCCTTGTCCCTCGCGTTCCCCCGCGGCCAGCAGGATCTTTGCTCTGCTCTGCCTGCAGGGTGCAACTTCATCTTGTTTGGATGCTATTTCCTGCTGGCAGCTCCCGCTGCGACAACCAGAGTGGCTCCCAGAGCCTGGAGTCAGCAGGAATTGCCCTGGGAAAGGGAGCAGATTGATGTTGCAGCTCTCACTGATGCTAAGCCAGTGAAAAACAGAGTTGAGACAGTGCAGGATGTCACTACATGTGGACAATGCATGGCAGAGAGGCATTTATCCCCATGCAGTAAGGAAACTACTAAAAGACGTGATTTAATAAACGAAAAAGTGCAGGTGTGAATCCCCAACAGACAATTTTCATGCTGTTGATTTCATATAACCAGCAAGCCAAAGAAACCAACAGCAAAGCCAACACCAGCCAGACCTAACCACTGATGCACTGATTCAGACAGCCAAGATCTCTTGCTTCATTGGACTGGATTTTGGTTAAGAACCAGGCCAATATCACTCTCAGAGAGCTCTCTGCAGGTGCTCATCATTCTCAGAGCAGGTATTGCTGCTCTGGTATTGCAGATTGCCCTGCATTGTGGGAATTAGAGAAAACAAGTGAAGGTCAACACTGACATTGAGTATGTTTTTCTCAAAGATATGCCCTAGTTCAGCCACAAGTTATCTGGCTCTATGCAGATAACTATCTAACTAGATATCTATCCATCACTAAGCAAAGCTTTATGTGCTGTGTTATGAGGGGGAGAAATGAGCTGCTATGGGGTTTCCTTCTACCCTAACAGGACACAGGGTCTGTACCAGCATGGGACTGCTGCCAGCAATGGGAGAAGCCCTGTACATCCACTGTCAGCTGTCCCAGATGAGGGTCTGTCCCTTTCAGTTACAAAATTTAGTGAAAAAAAAGGAAAATAAAAATTAAAAATAAATAAAAATAAAAAGTCACAGCTGTTCCAGATCCATTCTGGAAAGTGAAAAATCGATAGCTTTTTAAAAATGAATAGAGGTGAGGTAGAGAAGCTGATGCTGTTGCAGCCATCTTCCATCCCAAGCCCCAGCATGGGGATTGTCACTGCTGGGGAGCATTGTCAGTGATTTCAGAAAAACTTCTTGAAAAGTATGGCTCTGGGCAAATAGGGCTGGACAAGCCCAAGCACAGAGATTGATCTGGACTCACTCACATCACCAAAGCATATCTTACAGTCCCACTGAAGGGAACTGTCTGCATTGATTCTGATTCGCACCTTCCAATTATTCCTGTGAAAAGTATAAGGGTTTGATGTCTGAAGATGACCATTCTATATGCATGCCATGCTTGCATAAAAAAAATTACTGAAGCCCTTGTGTAAGTCACACTGAGCCTCCACATAATCAGTTTTATTCAGTCAAACTTGGAAGGAAAACGGCAAGAAAAGAAGAAGTTTGGAGACTGTTGGCAATATATATTTTGCCAAGGAGAGATTTCCATACAGAGACATACTCAGGCTCTCTTTTAGTGCAGTTAGAGATTAATACCCTGAGAAGGATATAATAAATGATCAATACACTTGGCTACTTGCAGCAAAGGAAAAACTATTTACTGGGGGGGTTTCTGCCTCTTCCTCTCTCTTTTTTCCCCTTCAAAGAAGGCAGCATTTTAAGAAGGCACATCCTGCACTCTGTGCCACGTCCTGGTGTGCCTCTAGCCTAAGAACAAAGGGAAAAACCTGGCTTGTCCACTCCAGCTTAACAGAGCTGTTTAACCAAGGTCTAGCAGGAGTAAAGGGACTTTCCTCTGACACGTCTATAGATCAGGCAACTCCTGTCCTGGGCTAAGAAAAGTCCCTAACCTATCGTTCACTCATCTGGGGCTGGATTTACTTCATTAAAAATAGTTAATGGAATGTTAATGGTACTTAATTGTATTCACTGCGCCAGTCTTGCTGAGATTTTTTTTTTTCCCCCTCACTTCACAAAGATGGGACTAAGTGCTAATGTATTGCAAACTTATAACCTGCGGTCATGATTTTAAACACATGTAGAGGTGCTAATTGCATTCAGTTGACACAACTGTAGATGGGAAGATCATTTTTCACACCTTATCAGCGCTGGGGAGGTGATAACTGCATTCAGAAGATACCACTGCTGTTACAAAGGTAATTTCTTGCACTTCATCGGAGCTTAACACATGCTCAGCAATGCAACCAGCCAAAAATACCACACCATCGGAGTTAACGAGGTGCTCGCACGCTTTTTATTGTAAATTTTAAATTGAATTGGAAAAAGTCTTTCCCCGTTTGTATTTAATAAAGAGTAACAAACTCCTGCAGCTGCCATGTTGTTGGAGTTGGTGGCTGCCTGCCTCAGCGAGATTCCTGAGCATGTTCCCAGTGCTTTCTGCTGGATGGATCCCACAGGGAGCAGTGCAGTGGAGTGACCTGCAGAACAGGTGAAACAGAGCTCTAGTCCATCTTTAAAAGCTGAAGCTTTTGGCCACATAGCCAAAGACAGTTTTGAGATCTGAAGTCACCGTTTCATGCAATTTCAGTGTGTTTGACTGTGCTGTGAATGGTTCTCTTTCCCTCCTCCTATGCTTTGAGGAGCCTTTGAGTCTTCCCTAAATATGCCTGTGGTCTTCGATGGAAAATCCTGTTTATAAGGTGCAACATGCTGAGGCTGTCCAGGGTAATTTGGACATGCAGCAGATGTGAGGCAGGGCTGGTCTGAGGTAAAAATTCCTACTGAAAGGAGTTTCCCCTTCGCTTAAAATAAAGAAATATATGATAAACCTTTCTGCTGGAATAAAACTGGATGGTGGGGGAGCATTACGAGGCTTCTCTGGCAAAGCTAGGCAACTAATTTCCTAACTTTGAGAGAAAGCATTTCAAAACAAAGGGAAAAAAAAGCGTTTCTAATCCCCAAAATATCTGCTCTAGGTGCTTGCCTTGAATGACATGCTGAAATGATGTTAACAGGAGGAGGAGATTTTTAACTAATAGAACCATGAATATTCCTCCACATTGCCTCCAGAATTCTTGAGTAAATAAAGCTAATCCAAAGACGCAAAGGTAGATTTGCAAAGCAAATTTACCCTGGCAATACCCACGTGTCACTCCTGGGGAGATGAGGGCAATGACCCCAAGCAGATTACCTGGGACCTGAGGCACTGCAGCTCAACAGCACTGCCTCCAACGTATGTCCTCTATTTTCTTACATGTCTTTTTATTTATTATTAAATTGAGATTTTCTCAACCTCTCCCTGCAGAGATGGTCAGCTTGTGATCTCTTTCTGTGGGTCTTTTTTCTTCTTTTTCTTTTTTTTTTTTAGTTGTTGTTTTCTTTTTAATAGCTCCTTCCTTTACAGAAAGAATCACAGCTTTTCGTTAACATAATAATAAGAACCTCACTGCTTGCACATTAAAAGCTGGCTGCCAAACAGGCTTTTGTAGCT
Organism: Trochalopteron elliotii; assembly: GCA_024734555.1. Taxonomy (NCBI): domain Eukaryota; kingdom Metazoa; phylum Chordata; class Aves; order Passeriformes; family Leiothrichidae; genus Trochalopteron; species Trochalopteron elliotii. The sequence goes on from JANPWX010000336.1 coordinate 998,721, forward strand.
GCCCTACTGCAGTTACCAAGCTAAAGGCTTAAGCTCCAATTTGCACTGGCAGCGGCAGGAAATGGGATGACTTTCTTGCTCAGAGTTACTTCATGCCCACTCCTTTTTCCACCGAAGCTCCCTTTTGTCCTGTGTCCCCCCAAAAGACAAAAAATAAATCTCAGCTTTCCCAAGCTCTGGAAAGAAATAATAACTTCAGGGGAAACAAGGAGAATGTCTTCAGAGGTTTCATTTATCATTCTCTGTGATGAGTTCCCAGCAAAACAGGAGTGGGGTGGCTGACCCCAGCAATTTTGAGGTTTAGGAGCAACTCATCCCCACACACATTCTGCTCATCCCAAGGGTCCCTGGACCATTGCAGGTAGCCACAATCAGAGCATCCCTCCTGTACATCCTTCTTTGCTTCTCAAGTCTCCAGCCCATTATGAATTGTATGCAATATACAAATATATATACATACAATATGTAATTGTATATACAATATACAGTTGTATATACAATTATATATAATTGTATATACAATATATAATATGCACAATATACAACAGTCCAAGGACACAGAGGTTTGAGTGTGGCCGAAGATAGGTCAGGGTTATTTTGACTTTGTGATGCATGAAGCAGACAGGAGAGTTTTGCTCTGTAGCATAAATTAACATGATCTTAAAGGCAGCATTCATTTGCATTCAATGACACACCTTCTCGGGGAGACACTTCTCACATTAAGCATGTTTTGGGTGGCAGAGCTTGACTAGCAGTGTATGCATGACTCTCGAGTTCAGATGCAGATGGGAAGATGCCGTCATGCCGGGAACGAGCCGGGGAAGTCTCGGCTGAGCCTACCCACAGCGAGACACGTCTTGCAGCTGCTCATTTCTGCAGCACGGCAGGAGAGATCACACTTATGGGGAGCCCGTGAGTCACTGCCTTTGACAGCTGAAGGGGTTTCCCTGTCTCCTGAAATGAAAGGTCACTCTTCTGCTGGGCAGTTTTCACCCCTGTCAGCCACAGCCTGGGAGGATCTCTTGCCTCTTCCCTTTGTGGGGCTCTCATAGGCGATCTTGCAAAGAGCTTCCCTTCCCTGCCAGCCCTCTGCAGTGCCTTCCCTGGTATTAACCCCAGGACAAAAGGTGTCTTCTGTGCCACAGTCCGGGAATGACACATTCAGTTCCCTCCTCTAACAGCACCTGGGCTCTGCTTTTGGGGCAGTCACCCAGTTTGACTGTGGTTCTTTCCCCAGCTGTAAAATGGGAAGAAACCTACTTCCTTCCTCTGTTACCTTTAGCCACACCTACATCTTTACATCTATTCCTATCTACAGTTCAAACCAGAAAGCAGGATTGTTTCTGAAGCACCTGCAGGCTGGGCAGCCCCACCTCTTTAGGATAATTAGTGAGGCCACACTGAGCCATCCATGTCAGTGGCTCCACTCAGGGCCTGCCAGCCTTCCCTCAGCACCAGTAGGATCCAATAATGCAGGGGGAGCCAAGGACTCTTCCTCTGGGGGAAGAAGTATAACCCAGCTGACTGCAAGATGAGAATTTACTGCAATATGAAGGGATCACCATGGAAACCTCTTTATTTTATTTCAGCCAATCTTTCTGTGCTGTCACAAGCAATATCACCTTCTCACCAGCCATAAAGAAAAGGTTCCCTGAGAGGTTTGTAATCCCTGGCTGGCTGGCCTAGCCATCTGCCAGGAAGACATGTTTTTCTCCAGGAAAACCATTTTTTTGATGGTTCCCCTCCTCTCTTCACCAGGTGTGACTCCACCAGTAAAGGATGAGACAGTGTTCAGTCCTGCATTGCTCCTCCTGCAAGATAGATTTTAACTTTGAGAATAAGAACAGGTGCAAGCAGGAAAGCCTGCTACGTCACTGCCACCATTTTCACCTGTCCTCCTTCCCCATTTCCAAAGGAAACTTCTGTTTTGGCATGGATCTGCCCCTGAGCAGCAGCCTTGGAGGAACTGCACATCTTCAATGACAGCTCCATCCATCAGCCAAGCTTAGTGCTGAACCGACAACCTCACAGTGAGTGGGGAAGCAGGATAAGCCCAGCAGCTTCTCCACAGAAAACCTAAAATGAGTCTGAAGTCCCACCAAGTGAAGCTCCACTTGAATCCCCTTTGCAGGAAACTAAGACTTGGAAAAAATGAAATAATCTGTTTTGGCTTGTAGCTGTGGTGACAAAGATGAGGAAGGGAGCTGCTGTCTCTTTGGAGAGACTGTATCTGCCCAACAACTGTGTCTCAGAAAACAAGCTCTTTGCATGGCACAGACCCATCCTAGTCCTGTGCCTGACACAAGCAGCAGCTTCAAGCTCTGCACGTCTGAATGAGAAGAGCTTTGCTTCTGGAAGATCACCATGACCTGAATTGCAGAGGGAGATAAATAGGTCAGGCTTTTCAGTGCGTCACATCTGAGTTTCACTTATCCCGTACATCGAAAATCTCAATTTGCATTTACACCCACTTTTCGTGGGTGAAAAGACTTGAAAACACCACCCTGGTCATTCAGAGGTGTTTCTAAAGTGCTCAGTGGTTTGAGGAAGGCCGGTGCTGTCCGTGGGACATGTGACAGCCTGGCATGGTTCTGTTTTCCCTCTGCAGGTGCTTGGGACACTGTGAAAGTTCACCTCCCTCCAAGTGCAGCACAAGCCTCTTGCTCCAGAGCAGGCATCGCCCGTTCTCTCCTCACACCTGGACGAGCACAAGCATCTATTTGCAAATGAGCAGCCTGCCAGAGCAGCTCCCACCCCCGCCCTCTGCCAGGCGGGCAGGTAATGGCCACCTCGCCCTCGCAGGGTGCCCGCATTCCCCCGCAGCCAGTGCTGTCCCGACTCCCGTCTCCTGGAGCTCCAGCTGATTGCTTTAGCCACCAGGCAGCTGCACATCCCGGTGACCTGATTTGCCCCACCAAACACAAGTGCCTCCAGCAAGCAGGGCTTTGTCAGCAGGCGCAGCACTCGAGCAGGAGAAGGCTGTGATTAGGCAGCAGCCCCCTGCCTCCCGCTGTAAAACTGCCTTGCCTCCAATTACTTCATGCCAAGAAACAGCCTCGGATACACCCGAGGAAGCAGAATCCCAAAGAGAGCTCGCCTGATGTCAAAGCCCTCGCATAACACTCAAAGAGCAGCAGCTACTGAAGAAGCATCGTCTTGTCTTTTAGGCAAGGAAATACTATTTGAAAACTCTACATATTTCCCAGGGGAAAAAGAAAAAAAAGAAAAAAAAAGAAAAAAAAAAAAAAAAAAAAAAAAAAAAAAAAAAAAAAGCAGAGAGATTGCAGCTGCAAAATGACCCTGGGCAGAAGGAATTGATGTCCAGAGCAGTCGCACGGGCTGGCACATGCACCTTGAAAAGGGCACTAACAAAAAAATTACCGTGTTCCAATGCTTTGGAAAAAACTATGCATTTTCAATTTTTTCTTTCTTTTTTTTTTTTTTACCCTGAAGAAATAAATTACAATGGACACATTTAAACAAAATGAACCTGCAAGCCAGCTTCCTTTCTGAGATTCAGGTTGGATGACCTCCTAAAGGTCCAGCCTTGCTAGCCATGCCTCTGAACCAGTAACTAAAGCAATCCCCCAGGCAGGTGGGGCAGCTGGACCTTCACACCTTGCAGAGAGGCATCTTTTGAGATGTACAAGAGGATTATTTCAGTTTTTATTTGCTAAATAGCAGTTTGATAGCCCAACTTTTTATGATGGATCAGTCATCATGGTTTTGCAAGACAGGAATGTCCACCCACTGACTGAATAAATTTAGTCATCCTCATTCCCTATCAGCTCATCTTCAGCTGAGCTACAAGGTATAGCCTGGGACATTTCTAGATCTGCTTCCTTAAAAAGCTCATTTCTTGGTACAAACAGCAAAGCAAAGTGGGAATTTTTTACCTCTTTTCACCAGGAGCATGTCCCAGGCCTATCTTCCAGAGAGGAAGGATGGGGAGGAGGGATGCATGAACAGGAAATGGTGGGATTCTCTGGAAAATTCCTCAGGACTGCCACTGGCATTCCACCATCACTCCTGTGCGGCCGTTTTAGGGTGCTCCATTTGTCACCTTCTCCTCCTCTGCTTCATCTCCTTCAAGAGCTGGTTCTTCAGTGAAGGCCCCTCTCCCAGTGCAGCTCCTGATGCAGGAACAGTCTGTTCCCAGGCAAGGCCATTCAGCACTTAAGCAATATAAATAACGAGATCTCATGTCTATTTTTGACACCATGTTTTTTGCGAAGGAAGCCAAGGAATCATTTTTCCTGATGAACTGCAGTTAAGTACTTTTGAGAAAACATCACAATATCACTCCGAGCAAACATGTGGTGGAAGAGTTCCTGCCTGAAGAATATGGCAGGCATAGGCTTGTCGTAAGATCAGGTAGAAAGATCTGCCCCCAAACCATTTTTCCAATAAAATAAACCTTTTAGGGATAAAAATACAAGCAAATATTTTTTAACAAAGAAGCCCAAACAAGCCTTAACAAACCTGACATTATCAAAACCTGCAAATTTCCCTTGTTGCTTTGTTTCAGAAATTTGTGGGATTTTGCATTTTGGCACCTGTGTATATGTTAGATTTTACTGCAATATCACCTAGGAACTTTTACAATGAAAAATGAATACTGCAAAACATGGGCCAATGTAACCTTTCAGGAGATTCTGACATAAATTTGGATCAATGGACCTTGGAAAAATTTAAAATAATATTTTGCTTCCCCTGTTTAATATGTGCTAAATTGTTTTCATATTCATCAATCATTGTTCTACAGGGACTTCAGAAAGAGAAATCAGTAGAATGAAATAGAGCCATATAATGCATTTACTTACTACTGTACTTACACAATGGATTTATAGTGCTGTTACCATAAGCTTATTTTGCAATAGGTTTCTTTCTGCCTTAGAGTTCATTGGGAAACAACCTGAGGATAAAATCAGCAATAAAACAATCCATAACAATAATAAAATATTCAAAAGCATGCCTTAAAATCAGAAAGGATTGCATATATTCATGAGGCCTTCACACTTTTTTTAAGACAGAAAAATGGTGGAAATGTTATTTGTTAAATGTTTTTTTTTAAAAATATTTGCTAAATTATGCCATCACAGTTAATCTATCATCAGCAATCTGGATGCTATAAATATTAATAATTATTCTTCAATATGTGAATTGGTAATTCAATAATTAATGGGAACCTTAATATGTATGAATATTTTCATCACTTTTGCCCATTTTTCCATCTGTCTGGCCGTCCTGCACAAAGCTCCTGCAAAGCAGGTGAGCAGGAGCCCCAAGTGATGCATTTCCTGAGGGCTGGAACAGAGCACAGGATCTCAAATCTACTCCAAGGTGCCAACACACAGAAATGCTCAACGGTGCTCCTGACTTCAAGAGCAGCAGAGCTGCCCACGTGCCTCGGGAAACACTCCTTCTGCTTTCATCATGGGAAAAATTGGTCTGAAATACAACTTTTGGGTGCAAGGGTCACAACCTCGCACAAGAGCTTGTCCAAAAGTGTGGAGGGGAGTGTGCAAACTCTGTGCATCCTTAGCAGCTGCATCCCTTCTTTCAGTCTTGCCTTTGCTGTCTTCCCTTGCCCATTTAAGGGCCACTCCCGAGACAAAGCAGCTGAAAGCTCTCCAGAGGGCCCCTGGGTGAAGTGCTTGCTAAAGGGAGCTGTCACAGAGGGCTTTCAAGTATTTGCCCAGATCTCTTTTTTTTCTGTCCCTTGCACATTCCGAGCATTGCGGTGGAGATCAAAGCCTCCAGATGGGTTGCTTTTCCCCTCAAAGCCAACCCAACCTGTTTGGCTTCCCAGCTAAATTCATCTCAGGGAAGTTAAAGGGGATTTGCAAACTGTGAGGGGGAAATCTGTCAGCCTTCTCATAGTGCCCTAGAAAAGAAGAGACAAGGAGGTAAACCAAGCACATTAGACCAGGGACAATCTAAGAAAAGTGAACGCTGTCTCAACATTTTTCCATCTTTTCCTTTCCTTTTTCCCTTCCCAACTTTTCCCTTGCCTTTTTCCCTTCCCAACTTTTCCTTTTCCCTTTTCCCTTCCCATCTCCAGACAGCTTTCCCGTGGATGCAAACCCTCAGGAGGAGCAGGTGCAGCAGTCCAACACCAGCCAAGCAAGTCTAGACAGTGCCTGGGAAACAGTCCCTTCAATATATTAAGTGGGAAAAGCAGAACAAAGTTGTCCAGTTGTCCAGTACAAAGATTATAAATTGCTGGCACCTTTCCCTCAGGACACAGCCTCCTCTCCCAAGCTGCCAATCAACCCTCCCCTGTACTTGTGCCCATCCTGTTTTCCCTCAGTTCATCCAACCAGGCGTGGAGGAACTCAGCTTGCACTCAGCATTGAGAGGTGTAAGTTTTATTGACAAGCAGTTTCTGCTCAGTTCACTGCCTGGTCCTTGCAGACCTTATCTCACCCAGATCTTCAAACCAGCACAGTGGCAGCACTACCATGGAGACTCATTGATGTTAGAGAGGTGCTTCTCATCTAAGGCATCATCCTTTGGGCATCTCCATATTCCCAGGGGTATCCTGAAGAGCAGGCTGGCCAAAACATTGCTGAGACCCATCTGCAGAGAGCTTTGGAGGCATCCTACACCGTGGTTCAGCCTGGCTGCAGCTCCCCTCTATCCTTGCAGCACGTCATGTCCTTTCTGGGAAAGGCCAAGAACGCATTTCCTGCCAAGGTCAGTCCTTTTTCCACAGAGACACGTGAGCTAGAGAAAGGTAGAAAGACACAGAGGAAAGACAGGAAAGAAACAGAAGAGAAAAATTACCACAGTGGACAGCAGATACCCCTTTGAAGTGAGAAGTGATTAGAGAAGAGAGATGTTATCTTATCTTATTTAGCCACATGAGAGCTGCCTGAAAGCCAAGCAGAGACCACTAGAGAGGGCTGGCCACAGTCAGCAACAAGTAAGAAGGGGAACCACAGCTCCCTGTGACAAGGGTGAGCTAAATAGCCACTGGTCAGTGTGGTGCTAATAATGGCAGGCTGTGGGTTTGATTTCTGTATGGGCCACTCAATTAGGTGTTGAACTTGATGATCTTTATGAGCCCCTTCCAACTCAAAATATTCTGTGAATGTGTGAAATTGTCCTTACCAGAAGCCTCTCTCTGTGTCTGCATTGTCCACAGGGGCTGGAGGACTGCACTTAAAAATTTTGTACAGCTGCCCCTCCTAACACAAGGTGAAGCCCATCTGTCAGGGGTTTGGGTTAGACAGGAGCCCTCCAGCTTGCTTGCCAAGACAATATCCAGTTATTTGTAACTATTATCTCTCTCCCTGTCCGAGGCTGATGTGCCAGACAGACAACCCAGGAGCTCTCCCCTTCTGGACAGAGCTCACTGGTCCCTGTCACAACACAGCTGCTGTCACCATAAGATGAGACAGACAATCAAATTTATTAGCAGGTGCTTGTTTTGCACTGAGTGACTTGTTTTCAGGCAGTATAAACCACTCCACTTGCACCACTCAAGGCTGAATCAACCCAACAAAACACAGCATTCCCATCCACATCACCAGGTAAGGTATTTCTCTTTGAAACCCATCCCAAATATTTAATTGCAAGGTTACAACTCAAAGCAAAGCTACGAGGTGCCCACAGGCTAAAGATGACAACAGTATTGCCCTAAGTAATGAGGAGAGAGCAGCCAGGCTGGGTGCAGTGAACACCAGTGGGAAGGAGTAGAATGTCCTGTGATGATCTGAAGCTGGGTTCTGGCAAATCAGTAGGAGATGGACGTGGAAGTCACTGAAGATTAAATTTTATTGTGGCTTTAACCCTCTGTTGCTAAAGACCATGTGAAGCCTGCACAGCTAAAGCTGGGGAGTCATCTGATAAATTTATTAGAGTGCATCCACCTCAGTTCCAATTTAATGAACAGATTAAGCATTAGTTGGATGTATACATGGAGATACAGTCCCATGTCTCTCCAGAACAAACAACATTTCCCAGTTTTAATTGTGCCCTGATGTTATAACGATCACAACTAAACTGGGTAATCATTCATTAAACATGAGCTAATTCCATGTCCTGTTATAATTATTATTGTTTCCTGAAAATATAACGTGTAGTGAAGTACAATAAGTGCAAATTGAAATATGGCTTTTGGAAGGTTATTTATTACTACCTTCAGCCGTAAACATTTATAACCGAAATTTATTAGTCCACGGCCTCTTCATATGAATATTTTATGTTCAGCCTCAGGGATATGTATCTTCTCCTTTGAACGTCTCAGTCTTGGTGCCTGTACCCACAAAATAATCACAGGAGAGAAAGTTTGCTGTCCTGTGTTATTTGGCCACCCTGCTGATAACATAAGGCAGCATCACAAGTGCTACACGTCACCTGCCCAGAGGTACCCACAGATGAGAGGCATCAGCACACCTGTTGCATTTCTCTGGTTTATAAATTTTCACTGGTGTAGCACAGGGAGGGCTCCCACATGCCACAGGACAGCTCAGAGTCAATGGAGATGTACAGGGAGCCATACAGAGGTGCTTGTTCAATCCCAACCTCTAAATTATAATAACTCATTTGGGTTTCCATGGCACCCGTCCAGAAAAGTTGAGAGTGAAGTAGCTGATCTGCTAACAAAAAGAATGTGTGCTTTCCAACGATAAATTATAATTTCTACAGTGGAGGCACTGGAAGAAGGCCAGATCCATATCAATCCTTTCAAAATGAACTAATGGTTCTCCCAAGACTCCCAGTCCCTCCTCACACTACCGGGAAAAAGCACAGATCCTGAGGGAATGCAGCAGAGCCTCTTGATGAATGTAATATGCGAAGGGTGAGCCAGCAGGAGTTGGCCACGGAAGGAAAAAAAACCACCTACCCTGTCCTAAATAATCAGAATTTACTGAAAGGTCAGACAAAAGCAAAGGCTGAGGGATAGGCAGGAGGCATCATGTGGGCTCTCAAAGGAGTTTCATCCTAAGTGCCCCAAAAGAGCATTAACCCTTGGAGCATGAAAGGCGAGCGGGTGCTTCCAGCGCTCACTTTCAATTACCTGCACCCAGGGACTGCTGAGCCTCTGGATTCCCCATTTCCACAAATGGATAAACACACACACGGGTGTCTCTTCCCATCCCTGCCTGCTCACAGCCTGGCTGCCTGATGCTTCCAACTCACATAAACTGGGAATAAAACCCAGGGAAAGCTGCCTGAAAAATTGCCACCAGCCCCCAGCTCTGCAAGTGAAACCCCCATGCAGCAATATGGGACTAAGTCCCTAAAACCACAGTGTAGGGTTTGGGTTTTTTCCTCCCTCTTGTTTGATTTCTGAGCAGTGGTTCATGACAGGGTTTTTAACAGCCTTTGAGTACTCGGTGCTGCATCACTTACTGTATGTAAGGGGTATTGATCTCTCCATGTTTATCCTTTTAAATGGTTCCCATCAAGTGCCGGGAAGTCAACCAGTTTGAGCTGTGTAGCTCATCTACAAAACTCAATGATGACACAATTGAGTCTACTCAGAAAATGGGGGTTTATTTGTTGGTTTTTTGTTGCTTTTTTTTTTTTTTTCCAGAGGGAACTCGAGTGTGCCTGTGGCCATTAAAACACGATGTTTGCATGCCCTTAGAAATCATTTTAAAGCTGTACTGAGTGTCTCCAAACATTAAATATGTTTTATAAGTAGTTGGCTAACTAGCTGGGTGTGCTGTAAAGGCAGTAGTAAATAAAACAGCAACACTAAATATCAGCTGTATTTCATTGTCAGGGATAGTTTTCCAGCCATGCAGCAATTCCCAGCGTTGAAAACCTTGATTTTTTGTTTTCCACGCTACATTGTGACTAGAATTACACCTGATCTCTTCAAGTTATGCCAAATACCTCTCACTTGTTAATCTGATTACCCTCCCACAAAGAGTGAATATGACTGATATTGAGCAGGTAGAAACACTTTCTGAGGCTGGAAATTCCCTTCCCAGGCTTATACATTCAGTAATGTTGTTAAAGCTGATGCTATACTTGGTTTAGGTCCAGGTGACACTAGAAATCCATGTGTTGTCGCTGTAGGATTGCAAATACTGAGGTGGTTTTTATATCACCAAACTCCCTGGCCAGGGGTGATTTTCCTGGCAAACTCTTCTCGCACAGCTGGAGAAATGTGTGCTTTCTGCAAGGAGAAGGGAAACTGGTGGAGTGCTATGGGCAGCTGTTCAGCTTAACCCTTCCTAAATTTTTCTGTTTGTGGAACAGCAGAGGTGGGAAACAGAACCATGCCCTTCACCCCATCTCCGTGCCTCTGACATCTGCTGGCTTAAAACAAGTGCTCATAAGGAGTGGGAAGAAGAGAGAGAACAAAGAAGAGAGAGCAAAAGAGAAAATATCACCTATGACATAATTTTATTTATTAATTTCGTTTTTTTCAGTTTTCTGTAAGTATTTCAGGATTTTCCTTTTTATCACCATGGGACAGGATGAGATCTTGGCAGGAAAAGGCACATTCCTCAGGGAGTGAAGGTTGCATTTCTGCCCATTGCAGTGCCTATCCTGTGGAACAGGACACCCAAATGGAACAGAGCAGGAGAAGCCTTTCTGCCTCCTGCACCTACACTGAGTATCTCTTCTTTCATAGAGATGCCCGGTGGTGAAAGACCCCAGCCCGTGAGGGAATCCCAACCCAACTGCCCAAAAAACTCAAAAACGTGAAGCCATTCTGGCAATCCTTCTACAGACAATTTTCCTCTAAAATCATAGAATTGTTACATTTGGAAAAGACCTCTAAGATCATGATGAGCAAATGTTTTCCCAGCTCCAACCTGTGGCACCAAGTGCCACATCCTCCAAATTCCTCCAGGGATGGTGACTCCACCACTGCCCTGCCTGTTGGAGTGCTCAACAGCCCTCTGAGAGAAGAAATACTTTCTGATATCTGATCCAAACCTCCCCTGGTGCCACCTGGGGCTGTCTCCTCATGTCCTGTTACTTTTGTCACATTGGAGGAGAGACTGATCCTCACCTCACTGCAACCTCTTTTCAGGGAATTGTAGAGAGTTGTGGGTCCACCTGGAGCCTCCTTCTCTCCATGGTGAACACTCCCAGCTGCCTCTGCCCTTCCTCATCACACGTGCTCCAGGCCCTTCCAAGTGGCTACCAACTATTTCTGCTTCTTCCAGTACCAAATGTGTTCTTGCCTTCCCACCAATGCAGAATTTAGCTCGCTTTGCACTGCTGTACAGATAAAAAATATTGTTCAGATGGACGTTTACAAGAAGCCAGGAGGGTGAGCTGGGGCAGGACAGCAGGATGTGACACCTGGACACCAAAGCACCCATTGAATGTGACACTGGGGTGGCTAAATGTGGCTAAAATGTGCCAGCTGTGCTGTCAGGATGAGCTCTGTGCTCCTGGGATGAGCTGCCCTGCCATGGAGCTCTGCTGCTGCTAAACCCCATCCATTAATCAAAAGGGGAGGATTTAAACCAGGACGGAGACATGACTGCAGAGTGCCTGGTATCTGAGATCAATATTAATTTTACAAACCTCTCCAGAAGAGTTCTTTAATTAATTGTTGGAATTAAAATCAAAATTGACCCCCTCAATTTGTTTCTGCGGCCTTCAGATCAATTTTCTTTTCTTTGCAAATCATAATTTTCAGACTGGAGAATGAAACAACACTTTCTTTTTTTTTGTTTTTTTTTATTAAGTATAAAAAAAAAGTACTCACATTCTGAATATATTCTAAGCAGGACTCACAGGCAGCATCTTCCTTTAATCTAAAAGAGGGGAAATATTTTTCCAATTCCAAACCAATACAAAGAGTTTACCCAGCTCAGCTCACACTGCTCCCCACGTCCTCCCTGCCAGCCTTGGTTCCCAAGGCCCCATTTCTCAGGCCACTCATGAAGCCCTGTCACCAGCATGGCTCTGACTGCAAGGAGCAGGAATGCCTGTGCACCACCTCATCCGTGGCTGCCTTTATTCTCCCTTTCTTTCCCAAAGCTTCAGAGGCAGCAGGACCAAAAGGCTCTCCTGTCTCACGCACCTGTGTACCTGCCACAGCTTCACACTTCCACAGAACTCATCCTCAAGGCAAGGAAGAGTGAAAATAGGATTCAAGGAGGCTTGCTTGATGTCACTGACCTCCCAGTTTGTGCAGGCTGCAACTTCCCAAGCTCTCAACATGAGCTTTGTAATCCACCTGCTGCCTTTTCCCACACATTGTCCTGCATTTCCTTACAGCCATTATTTTGCCTTCAAAGAATTGCTTAAAGTCCCAAATTAGATAAAACTGTGTTGTTTTCCTCAGAGCTGGCACACTGAGTGCACCCTCCCAGTGTTTTACAGCTTGGTCCTCACTTGGTGTGTTTCTCTGGGAGTGCAAGCAGCTGCCTCCAACCAGCTGGGAATGCTCTCTCATGATGATGCCCTGTGTTGCAGACCCAAGACTGGATTAAACCATATTATTTCCCACCCAGTATACCCCAACCAGGGGAATTACCTGTAGAGCCACAGTCAGCATGGCCAGGATGGTCCTGGCAGCAAAAACAGGATCACACTGTGCTGGATCACACCCTGACAGTAACATGAGACTTCCTTGCTGACCTTCAGAACCACGTGCAGGTAGATCGCAAGGTACCTGCTCGTGCACAGGGACAACTTATCCAAAAGCCCTCACAAAACCCAGGAGGAAAGGCATGTGAGCTCCACACAAAGCATTTTCCTCTGCAGGAGTGTCACTTGGCAGAAAGATCATTGCACATCAATTTTTTTGGATTTCAAGGATATTGTTCAGAATACACCTCCCCGCTGCAATTGAGAGAATTAGTCAGTAAACAAACACATGTGTTCCAAGACACATAAAGATGCCAGGTGGACTCTGAAGACACCTGGAGATGTGGGCAGGTAGGACCAAGTCACCTGGTACCTGCCCAGGCAGCACAAAGAAGGGCAGTGAGACTGGGCAGATATCATGTCTGCATTTTAATGGCACACTCCCATGCAATTTTTCTAAATTGATAGCTCTGCATGGCATTCGCAGATGAATACCATCTGCTGTGGTGATTTATTGCCCCTGAATTTCTCAAGTTACTGTTTTTCTTTCTTCCCTTTTCTCATCTTACCTTTTCCTTACATTTTCCCTCTACAAAAACATTTTCCATAGAAATGCAGTTGAGAGGGGCATTTCCTTAATACACTGTTTTATCAGAAGATGAACTGGTCTGTCACTGGACAGACCAACAAACAACTGATGTATGGGATCTATTTAACATCTCCAGAGCCCTTCTGGTCATATAGGCTGCCCTTTTCCAATAAGAGGTGCTCATAATAGGTCATATAGAAAAATGAATGTATGATGTTTGCATTAAGGGACATGTTTCAATGCACATGCACAGGGAGAAAGAAAATAAGTTGTACAAACATCCCTAACCCTGGTCCCTCCCAACTGTTTGATGGCTGATCTGGAAGAACATGGAAAACTTACTTTGTAACATTGTTCATTGTGTCTTTTACTGTAATTTTAGTGTAACCTTTTTAACTTTGCTTAACACTGTATTTCCAGCTCACATCTCTCAGTATATGTCCATCACCACTGCTGTCAAGTTCTCCAAGTTCCCTTAAATTGACTTTTTTCCTTTTTCCATCCTGCAATCATACAAAGAACAGACTCTAAACTATCTGTGCAATTGTTTTTAGACATCTCTATAGACATACATTTAAACCTCCCTACACATTCAAATCACCCTTTTTATTCACTAGGAGGAAAAGTTTCCCTCGTTTAAATAAGTCTGACTGAATGGAAACCAGACTGCAGATTGTCTGTCCTTTTACTCTTATGAAAGCATAATTAAAAGTCATGTTAAAGTTGGAAGATCAAGAGGGTTTGTGATAGATAACAAGCTAGGAGCTGTCAAAGCTGTCAGGCCATTAAGAAACTAAATAATTCACACCCCAGTAATTGCTTTTATGTGCATTTTCCTATAAAATCCAGGAGACATGAGTCACGGGGCCTTACAAAAGAGCCTTATTTACCAGCCTCCAATACGCTGTACTGCACTTTTACTTTCAGGGAGTTTTTGACACAGGTATCATCCTCTGAATATTTACAGAGAGTGAAAGCAGTGCTTGGTGTCGCTGCAGTGTCCCTGGCTCCTCCCTGTCCCCATCCCATTCCTGTGCCCACATCACCCTGGGCAGCAGCAGATTTGGTTCTGCTCACCTGTACCACACGAGGAAATTTTGTCTCTGCAAAACAGCATGGGATGGTTTTTCTTCCTCCCACCCAACTCTGAGATTCCTTTGGTCTTTTTAAGCTGAGATACACCCGAGCTAAATAAATCACAGAACCAAAACTTGTGGAGCAGGAGAGGCCCCCTCCAAACTGCTGTTGGCACCCAGGAAGCCACAGCGATGTGTGCAGGGATGTCACTAAGCATCAGTGCCACATGTTCAGCACAAGGAGCACCGATGCCACCTGCAAAGTTGTGCTGCTTCTCCAAAACAGGTATTTTGGGAAGGGCTAGGGCAGAACGGATGGGTTTTTTTACACCGGGCTACCGGCACCATTTCTCCGGGTGTTGGCTGTGGGACAGTCCCCGGTGTAGGAGAGGGCACGGGAACCCACTGCACCGTCCGGATCACTCCTGCAGCATTCAGCCACTAGATGCCCCTGCAAGCCACGCAGTCTGCCGGGCAGTGCCGGCTGCCGCAGGCAGGAGAGACAAAGCTGAGGCAGAACCCAAGGAAAAGATGGAGTCTGTTCCTTACTGGGGGTTTTGACAGCAGATGTTACCTCTGTGACCAGCTGTAACAATGGACACAGGACGGCCTAGAGCAGTGATAGATGCCTCATCCCTGAAAACATTCCCAGTCAGGTTGGACTGGGCTCTGAGCAGCCTGGTCTGCTTGGAGATGGTATTGGACTAGATGGTCTTTAGAGGTCTGTTTCAACACAAACTAGTCCATGATTCCACGTGTGTGCAAAAGGATTTCAGAATCAACCCGAGACCCAACGGCCCTTGACCTGCCCCTGTGCAATTGCACAAGTGAAGACACTGGCCTTCACGGGCACATGTCTCCTTTTGCACTGGCCAGTTTACTGTGCAGAAAAGCCACATAGAGAGATAGAAAAAGCCAACAAATACTACATAAGGCTTCAGCTACCCTTTCTTGCACTATGGAGCATCAACTCATTCCACAGATGCTCTTGATGCTGCCTGCCCAGGCAGTGGGGTGTTCTCACGAGCTGATTATTGCTCCCGGCCCAATGCCCCTCAGGCCCCCATTTATTTTACATACAATTAGCAGGGTAGCAAAGTCCCTTCAGCTTTTGCATTCATCTTTCCTTCATAAGGAATTACTGTCTCCATGCTACAGAGGGAAAAGAAAGAAAAAGTAAGCTTACACCACCTGTGTGCACAGGTATTTCTGGCCCTAGGTGCTGTGATTTTTAAGAGTGAAGCACTCAGGTTTGGTGCATCTGTGGCCAGTCAAGCCAGGAGCAGGGACAAGAGCACAACTTTCACAAAGCCTGTTTTGGAGGGGGACTTGGGTTTTATTCTTTTGATGGTGCTGTTTTCTTTTTCAATTCCTTTGCAGATCTCTGATTCTTGCAGGGATTGTCCAAACTTTGTGGGTGGGGCAGGCAGGGGTTTCTATAGGAATTGTCCTGGGAGCAAGGGAGCTCCGGGAGCTGCAGCTCGATGGAGGGGCTGAGCAGGGAGAGCCTCCTGACTCACTCGGACTCTCCTGCTCTGTCCGCGGCGCTCCTGGCGGGATCATCCATCTCTCATCCATCTCTCCTGCTTTTCCCACGGCCCCACACTTGGAGTCGCTCTGCCAGAACCCGGTGGCGCTACGTGTGCATTGTGTCCTTGTCCCCAGCGCCCTGTCCCTCGTCCTCTGCTTCCCTCCGCAGCCTGTGGGAGCACGGCCGCGTGTCCCCAGCACAGGAGGGTGACAGGGGACACTCTGCAGGGACCCCATGGCCACGCCATGCCCCCCACCCTGTCCCTGCCAGCACTGTGGGCCCCCATCACCCTCCTTGGCTCCCTGCCCCCTCTGCAATGCAGCCTCGTGTAAATATTTGCCAAAAAAAAAGATCCTCGGTGATAAGAGAGCCCGAGGCTTCTCAGGGTGACTGCAGAGGGAGGATTAGGGCTGTCTGGGCAGGGACGGGCGCTACGGGAGGCTGTTTCCATGGGGAGCAGGAATCCGGCTCCGCTGGTGGCCGCGGGGATCCCGCTCGCAGAAACACTCGGAGCCACCGCGATCCTGCTCCAAGGGACACGAGTCTGCCTCTGGTTCACCCCCGGCTTGCCCCTGAGCACAGCAGGAGGGATGGCACCTCCAAAGGGAGCCCATCCCGCTAAATCAGCGCTCCCAGCACCGGGACAAACCCTGCACATCCCCCGCAGGATAACTGCCGGGGCGGGCTGGGAAGGGACGTTTCCCTTCCCGCCGCTCCGTACCGAGGATGGCCGTGGAACACACCTCCGGGAGAAGAAAGCATAACTATCGTTCCTTCCCGCAGCCGCTGCCCTTTGTTTTTGCTATTTGTTGTTTTTCCGTAATCCCGCTGGCTGGCAGAGCCTTCCCTTTCCCATCCCGCGGCCCGCCTTGTCCCCGGGCTGGCGCTGACAGGGAACAATGTGGCTTTGAGGCTCCCGGTGTGTGCAGGGGAGGGGACGGGATGCCGAGCTCTGAAGCGGCTGTAATCCCCCTTTAATTGCTGGATAAACACAACCAGTGATTTCCATGGATTGGCATAGCTGGGCGCATTGTTTTCTGACTCCAGGAGGAACTTTACGACTGAAAAAAAAAAAAGCCCATTTTCTTCTGAGACGGACTAGCATACACCCAATTATCACTACGTCAGCAGAGGTGCTGTAATTTACAAAACTCAGTTAATACCAAAAAAACACTACTGTGACAACAAATATATTTTTAACACTATTTTTTTAAATTAAATTTTTTAAAAGTTGCTTTTGATGCATTAGGTCAGGTCATTGAAATCCCACATAAGCCAACTACTGTGAAAACCTCCTTCTTGATATAGGAGTAGACTAGACTGAAAATAGGAGGAAAAGGTATTTTCCTCCAGAAAGTGCTGATACACAATTTTGGTTTTATCAGAATTTCACACAGGAGAAAAATATTTTTTCAGCAAAACACCATGACTCTAAAATGTGCTACTGGGATTCAGGTTTTTTGCCCCTTAAGGCCTTATCTTTTCCACATTTTGTTTTGCAGCCTCAGTTTTTTTCACCCAAATTCGTAAGACCTCAGAAGCCAAAGGCTTCCCTAGCTTAGCACAGCCACACTCTGGGAAAGCTGGGAGCACCTGGGAGTTGCAGGTTGCAGCAAAAGTTGGTCCTGAAAGGAGAATGGAAGCAGAAGGTACTGGAAAACCACAGTTCCCATGGGAAATGCTAATGCTCTTTGCACAAAAATACTTTGGTTTTCAGCCAGAACAGCTTGGTTGTCAGTAGCCTGATACAGAAATCCCAAGATCTGGGGTAGAAGGCAGATGTGCACATGGAAAAGGTAATTTTTAGTGAAATACCCCCCAACTTTGCACCAAAGGAAAAGAGGAAGCTACACCATAAATTTTATGAGCTGCATTTCTGGGAGATCTGTGAAATCTCAGCTTCATGGGGACTTTGCTGTTCACCACATCAGAGTCAGGACTTCTCTGATCCTTCAAACACAAGATATTCCATATCTATTATCCAGAAGGGCATGGATGTGGTACTCTGCAAATCTACAAAAAGTGTGCCCAGGATTTCTCTAAGGTAGGATGAGAACTCTGGGTTTCCTCCAGGGCTGTGGTAAGACCAGCACAGGCACACAAGGCAAGGTACAAGGTGTTCCCTCTCCATGGGAGTTATTCCACTCAAGTGCTCCAAAAGGAGTTGAGGGCACACCCATTTTCATGAGTCATGGTGAGGAAAAGCCATTGCATGTCTGGTCTGTACAATTCTGAGTCAAGCTGATCCCAGGTTTGACCCTCAGACTCTGCAGCAGCATTGGCTCCTGGTCAGCTGGGAGATGGATACAACACCCCAGGGATGGGATATCAGTGACCAAGACACAGAGATACAGGCTCTCCAACGGTTAAGGACGTACCTGGTTTGTTTTGAAAGGACAAATTTTGGCTACCCTTGCAGAAAGTTTAAAAAAAAGTTGTATTTTTCCTGTTGTTGCACCAAAGTTTCACTTATTCTGGAAGGTTTAAGGAGAATGCTGGGAAAAGCCTTGGCAAATTCCTGTTTGTGCACATGCCTTTCACATGCACGTAAAATCCATCAGAAATTCCCAATTCCTTAGGACAAGCAGGTAATTACCTGCTGGGGATTCACCTGCTGGCCTTGCCATGCCTTGGGAGACAGGGCTGGGACAGGCTTTATCCTGCAGGCTGCAAACAAACAGCTGCTGCCACAGAACTCACTGTGCCCGGAGCTGAGAGCAAAAATGTATTTACTGTCATCTCTGCCTCCCATGGAAAATTGTTAAAAGTGAGAAGTATTAAATCATCATGTATCATTAAGCCATAAGCAAGCCATAACCATTAAGCCATCAAATTTGGAGGGGTAAAGGCCTCTCTCTGAAATCCTTGAGGTGCTGCACGTGAAGTCACAGCCCCGAGAACTGCCCATGTGTTGAGGGCAGAAAGGATCCATGTGGGGAATGGCAGTGTGTCCTCTCCTGACAGGAGATGGGCTGTT